>JAOXJP010000001.1:18647615-18665821 GCA_025762735.1 Platanus orientalis
CCCATAGGTATACGACTTCGAAGATTTTGGAGAGGATAGACATGGGTTAGGGAAGAATGCATTGACAATTGTGACAACATATTGGAATTGCCTTTTTATTTTTTTCTTTTCAGGATATCCGAATCCGGTCCGAAACCCGATTTTTTTAAACGGTTAGGATACGGTATAGTTTTAAAATATCCGCTAGAATAGGATACGGAAGCGGATACGCTCATATCTGGTCCGTATCCGGTCCATTTGCAGCCCTAGATTCAGTAAGTGTTTCGGCATAACTGTATCATAGGACAGATAACTGTATCAACTCCACGCTATCACTGTCCTCATTTTAGCACTAGAGTTAACATTGTTTCCTCATAAATGTGGCTCTGTAAGTCCAAGAACAGTCTGTATACCATTTTGAAGTCAATGGAATTTTTTCTTTGTTCAGGGTGGAATTAGCAAAGTGCATCGCAAACCCATCTTGTGCAGCCAATGTTGCATGTCTCCAGACATGTAATAATCGACCTGATGAGACTGAATGCCAGGTTTGTTGGGTGTTCTCTTTTCAATACATTCATGGGACTATCACTTTATGATGAAAAAAGACTAATTGTAGTTTGATCCATTTCTTCGTCCTTCTATTCTTGCAGATTAAATGTGGGGACCTGTTTGAGAACAGTGTTGTGGATCAGTTCAACGAGTGTGCAGTCTCACGCAAGAAATGCGTACCTCGGAAATCTGATGTGGGTGAGTTTCCCATTCCAGATCCTGCTGTGCTTGTTAAGAGCTTCAACATTGCAGATTTCAGTGGGAAGTGGTACATAACCAGTGGTCTAAATCCTACATTCGATACTTTTGATTGCCAATTGCATGAGTTCCATATGGAATCCAACAAAGTTGTGGGAAATTTATCATGGCGTATACGAACTCCCGATGGTGGATTTTTCACTCGATCTGCTGTGCAGAAATTTGTGCAGGACCCATCACAACCTGGAGTGCTTTACAATCACGACAATGAGTACCTTCACTACCAAGATGATTGGTATTTCTCTTTCTTTTTGGCGTCATCCATATGTTTGCCTGCACAAATAGATCTACATGCAATTATTGTTTTTTTTATTGCGCATGCAACTCAGTAGTTGATGGGTCCTGCCTTGGAGATCTCCCAAGTGAAAGGTTAGCCCAGTTCATTGACTGTAATTATTCAATCCTGATCCTTGGACATGAAAGAAAACAGGATAGATTAGATGGTTACTATCGTTTGGTTGGTTGGTTGGTTTTTGGTCAAAACTTCTATTTGGGAAACCTAAAATGGTAGGTTCTGTCCCTACATGTGAACATAATCTCCTTCATTTCCAGCTGTGGTGTAGCTCTGAACCTAACTCAATTTCCTATATTAAATCTTACAAATTATAAATCATAACCATATCAGCAGCATGTCAATTTTAGCTTGGTAATTGTTTCACCATTTCTTTCCAGTGGCAAAGCGCCCAAGGTGCACCATACTAAACAGAATGCTAATATATGGACAATAAAACTGTAAAGGGTACATAAATCCATACTTTGAGAACTGTCAATGGTGATTATCATCTACAAGCAGAATTTCAGGAGACATGCATTGCCTGTCCTGGCTCATGTGTCAAGTATCTGAATATTCTGATTCTGATTATAGGTGGTCATCATAACACACTAGTAATCCGTATCACTAGATATATAATAGAGAAAATATATATGATCAAACAGAGGTTGTTCTTCATCCTTAACAAACCTTAGCCAACCATACTTGTGGCCTGGTCCAATTTAATGTCCTAAAAAATTAGACCAAAAGGGCAGATCTAACCAGTAACCACCCCTCAGTATACAGTGTTTTCCCTGATGATTGACCCAATCTCTCTCTCTCTCTCTCTCTCTCTCTTTTAGCCATCAAGTTTTAGTTCTAGATCATAAAATTAAGATGAGGGATTCCCTGTCAATTAGGATTTGATTGGGTATTTAGGGTCTGTATCTAAAATTGTGAATTTTAATTTATATTCCTATCATTCAATAACTCATGATCAGATTTTAGTAAATAAATATTTGTTCTGAAATGCCCTATGGCCATTTACTAATACATGTCAGATTGATAGGTGATAGGTTTGCAGGACACACTTATGCTGTCGCATACATCAATGATGATGAACCTAAAATGGTTCCCCCCCCCCCCTCCCCCCCTCTTCTTGGGAAGGGTAAAAGGTTATCTTGAGGAGTTTTTACGAACCTGGTGTTCATCATATGTTTCTTTCTATAATAATTCCCATTATCACTACTCTTAGATAATAATTTCCATTATCACTTTGATAAGCATTACTTATCTCTGTACCTATGCAATGTGGACCTTACCAATTGTCTTGTATGACTTTTTTTCAGGTACATTCTGTCATCCAAGATTGAGAATAAGCCAGACGATTACGTATTTGTATACTATCGAGGTAGGAATGATGCATGGGATGGATACGGTGGTGCTGTGGTGTACACAAGAAGTGCTGTTTTACCTGAGAGCATAGTCCCTGAACTAGACAAAGCAGCAAAAAGTGTAGGGAGGGACTTCAACAAGTTCATCAGAACGGATAACACTTGTGGACCTGAACCCCCCCTCGTGGAAAGATTGGAAAAGACAGTGGAGGAAGGAGAGAAGGTGGTCATTAGGGAGGTGGAACAGATTGAAGGAGAGGTGGAGAAGGAGGTGGAGATAGTAGGGAAGACACAGATGACATTGTTGCAAAGGTTGATGGAGGGGTTCAAGGAGCTCAAGCAGGATGAGGAGAACTTTTTGAATGGGCTGAGCAAGGAAGAGATGGAGATTTTGGGTGAGCTGAAAATGGAGGCAAGCGAGGTAGAGAAACTATTTGGGCAGGCCTTGCCTCTGAGGAAGCTACGGTAGGGCCGAGCAAGATGATACAAGACCCCCTAGGATTGAACTGTTGATGTGATAGCACAAGCTTGTTCAAGCCCATTCTCAAAGGGAGTAACACAATTGAAAAAGCAGTGCATCTGGAATTAAAAATTATAATCAAAATGCTTGAACAGATTCATTTTTCTTCTCATTCCATTGTTTCCATCTGTTTGAAAAAATTGTGAAGTTAGGACTACGAGGACTAGGAATAATAAAAGTTGGGACAGTAGGATAAGAGGAGGCAGACCTCTGACTGGTAGAAGGCTTCAGACATGCAGTTGTTTGAGATTACTATTATCATTACTATCCCAACTTGATCTGATTGGATGATCATGACCACCTGATCTGTTGCATTCTCATTATGGGCAGAAGAAAAATCTGGACTACATCCAGGAAAAAAAAAGTGTATGCGTTTAAGATGGTTTGGCTCGTCTGGTTTGATCCACTCTTTGCCTGTAAGATTGGCTTATTCTTTTCTTTTGTTGTACACGTTGTGGTCGGTCAAATTCAACCCTGCGAGCTGATGCAACCAATCTGGTTTCTAGCAAGAGAGTATTAGAAACTAAAAGGAAGCAAAAACAAGAAAATTGGGTCTCTCAAAATTGTTTGGTTGGCAAGAAATTACTCCTTCAAAGTGTCTAAAAGAACAACCATTACCAGTGACCAGTTGATTGGTTCAATCTTCTTGAATCTTCCATTCAAGTTCAAATTGATCACTTTTCTGGATTCTTATCGTGAAGATTCCGTTTTATTCTGTGTTTTCCTCCTAATATTGACCACTTTTCTGGCAGTTTTGGTGGTGTCAGGACATCAAACGTAGCCTTCAAGTTTTTAGACCAACCATACCTAGGCTATTTAAGTGTGGCGACAGGTTTGTGTGTGTGTGTGTGTATATATTTGCTTTTTATCTATTTTAAGGGTACTAAGAATGGCAATAAGTTAACCTAGTGAACCATCCTAAGAAACCTGTTTTGTTTTTTTCTACATTCTGGGCTGAGATCTTGCCGGTTTTGGATATGGTACAGAGCCATTAATAATATCTGATGATAAATAGCAAGTTGAATTTAGTGTCAACCCATGCTGAAAGACAGACCTCTCGCCACTCCTATCATTGTATTTGCCTTATTTAGAGATCATTGTCATCCTTACATGCTAAAGAGACTCGAGTGATTAACGAGGATGTCTTCCATTCAAGTTTAGTAGAAATGAATCTTCGCATTGAATATTTTTGGATACTTTCGACATGGCCTTAAATAAATAGTCACCCACCAAAAATGATTATAACTTTGACAAATTTCCAGTTTATTTCTTACACGAAGTTCATAAGCACGAATAATATGTACAATCTGCAGAGATGGTAATTAGGTTCCGACCATTGATGGAGGATGGGTAGGTAAACCCTTGAGTATCCTACGAATAGGGGGCCCAAGCTTAACTTAAGTAGCACGCTAAGTCAAGGGTAATAACAAGTAATGACAAATTTTGGAAGGGTTGGGCTATTGGCACCCCCAAAAATCCTCTTCACACCACCCAAAAATAAATTTCCATTTTTTCCCCCTTCCCCAAAACACTCATCCTCCCTCCTTTTTTCTCCCCGACACATCTCTCCCTCCCTCTCTCTTCCACTTCTTCTTCTTCTCTCTCTCTCTCTCCTCCCTATTTTTTGTTTTTTTCCTAGTGTTCGGTGGTTCAAGTCTGGGCAGGGGCCCCCCTGCTTAGACGTGGAGGTTTGAACAGGTAGGTGCAGAATAGGTGCCCGTTTGTTTGGACCTCCATGTTCATGCAAGTGCCCACCTGTTCAGACTTTCACATCCTTGCAGGGGGGCTCCTACCCGGACCTAAACTTCATAAATGACTTAAAGAGAGAGAGAGAGAGAGAGGGGAGGGAAGGAGGGAGGGAGAGAGAGAAAAGGTAAAAGAGAGAGGGAGAGAGAAAGGAAGAGAGAGGGAGGGAGGGAGAGAGAAAAGGCAGAAGAGAGGAAGAGAGAGGGAGAGGAGAGGAGAGGAGAAGAGAGGGAGGGAGAGGAGAGAGAGAGAAAGAGAATGCTGGAGAGGGAGGGAGAGATGTCGGGGAAGGAGGGGGGATTTTGGGGAGGGGTAAAATTTTGAATAAAAATATGGGGGGGTGTGGAGGATTTTTGCGGGTGCCAATAGCCTCACCCATTTTGGAATTCAGGATAATTAGTGTGAATTAACCAAAATACCCCTATTAGGATACTCAGTTTGGTTTGAAATTCGATAGGCTAAGAGAGGATTGTTGTACAAATAGTTCCACAAAGTTTCAGCCCAAATACATTCCAAAAAATACATGGAATATCAGGTTTGAATATAAAATTTAACCCAAAACAGAGACTTAAGATGATATAAAGAATAAAAGCAACCTTGAACAACACAAATCAGATTAGGCAATATGTAACCTTGGATGGAACGCTAAAAAATTTCAGTTGTAGACAATAAAAAGGACTTATTTGAACGAATGCTTAATAGTAGAAGAAGGGAAGAAGAAATAGAAGAAGAAAGGATAACCCAACCAGCACCAACCACTAGTAATCTGCAGCAACAACAATCATTATTGTAGATCCACACAACTCCAATTGTGAGGTATAAACCCAATTTTATTTTACCAAACTGTTCAGTCCGTTATTCCCAACATATGGAGTCTCTTAAATAGACATACATTAGGGTTTGGTTCCCAAATATAATTAGAAACCATATATCTTAACCACTAAACCTTCTACCCAAAATAATTTGCTAAAAAATCATGGAAGAGAATCCATAAATTCTCATACATATAGAAAAAAAGAAAATCTTTCTCCATATATATGAGAAAGAATATAGGTCCCACTTGTTTCTCATCCAGCTGTATTATTCCCCTTAGATATTTTAAGCCTTAAAAATTGAACAAAATTAGAAATTTTCATAAATAAAAGTAAATTTCTATTCTACCCTTATTTTTTCAGCACCCCCTTTTTTGGACTTCTTTTAAGTTGTGACTTCCATACGAGTTGATGTTTATCAAGCCACGCTATTGATGCTGCATCAAATCTCCCTCTCTTAGAAAAACTCAACCCCGTTGAGTTGGGATGTGGACCAAGAATGCTATCACCAAAGGAATAACACACTTAAAAAGAAAAGACCCAATGGTTAGTTTGAGCTTCAATGTGGACAAGTTTTAAATCAGCATCAACTTCAACTCATAAGAGGCATACTTGAAGGAGAAGGTGTTGTTATCATAGTTACCAGAGTGAGAAACGACAATGGGAAGCAATGTGAAAGCAAGAAGCTAGGCTCAATAAATCCTTGGGAAGCGAGAAACAAAAAATGATTATAAAGTAAATAACTATAAGTTATAATCAATAATTTAAACTATAATACAATAAAATGAATAATCTAAAAATAAAAACATAAAAGTTATACTATATAAGTACAAAGAATTATGACATAAATCAATATGCAAACTATTTGTTATTAATATGGCCAACCATACCTTAGATTTTACCATACATAAGATTTTTTATAGATAACTTAGATCTTAGAGTCAGACTATAAAAGACCTTGTATAGATTTGAATCTTTTTTATTAGATTGGAATAAAATAATAACAAATAATAAATTCAATATTAAATCTTTTTTTTCTACAAAATCATTACTAAATCTCCTAAATATTTTTATTCGTTGCTAACATCATAAGATTTACATTAAATAAAATATAAGATTGTTTTTGGATTCTTTCCAATCAATTTTTCAGACATTTTTACTCATTTCTCTAGAGACTTCCACTTGTTTTCTTAAATAAATTTCACTTGTTTCATCGTTTTTCCCACATTTGTGAAACGCACTTCCCACTACTTGAAGAAGCAGAATGAAATTAGCTTCTCAAATGAGTTTTGCAGGAAAAGAGTTTCCCACTTTATACCAAGCTTCCAGGCAACTATAATTGTTATATCTGCAATGCTAATAAATCCACCAATAGCCACCAATAGAACAAGTAGGTAAGCACCGTTCATGGACCTTAAGGTTGGTGTGGTTGATCCATACAATTTTGTATGGCTTAAGAGGCAACTCTATCTTCAACACCAACTTCTTTACAGCATCTTCAGATACCATGCTAGTACAATTACATTTATCTATTATTATAAACATAGTTGCCCATTGCATCAAACCTGTGTTTGAAAAATGCTACTTCGTTGCAAATCTTCATCTTTATCAGCCTCACGTGTTGCTAATAAAGGACAAAGTACATATCAAGGTTGTTCATCACCACTTTCACTTCTTTCATCTTAATTTTCTTGCTCTGCTTCCAAAATTATAGGCTCTTTCTATTGGATGCATTAGCACTCTCAATTAAGGGTTTTTTTTATCAGAAAAAACCTATTATGTAATTTAGGCAATGAACTTAAAAGTGCAAAACTTTGACAAAAAAAAAAAAACTCTAGATACTGCCTTTGCCTTTGGATGTTGCACCTTCATTGCCTTTAGTATGTGGAATGGTGGAATTACATGTTGGTCGTAAAAAAATTGAAGAAAAACCACTAGCTTTTGGTTTATTTGAAGTTTTCCATTAAAGATCTATTGTCTTGGGTATCACTTTTAGGGAAACCCTTGTTGAAACCTTTCATGTTGTTTATCCTCTTCAAACTCTCTTCAACCTAGTATGCCTCATGTAGCGCATCATCCATGGTAGGAAGACGGCAATAAGCAACGCCTGTAGAAATTTGTGGTTGTAGCCCTTGTTGATACATGTCCACCTTAACATCTTCAACCCAATCAAAATTTGTGCAAGTGGCCAAGTAATGGAAGTAGTTAGTGTACTCCTCTACAGTTATACTTCCTTGTCGAAGTTATGTAAATTGGAGCTGTACTCTTTGCTTGTAATTTACAGGTAAGAATTGCTTCTTCATTGTTACATTCATCTCCTCCCATGTTCTGACCATCCCAAGCCTGGTCTGTGATAAATTTCTTGTTGCTATAGCCACCACATCCTTGCTGTCCCCTTAAGTTTGGCTTTAGCAAATTGAAGCCTACATACTTCAGGTAATCCATGCCATCGAAAGAAATAGTTCAGACTATGCACCCAATCAAAAACAAGTCTTGCTTTTGGTCTCCTTGAAAATCATGCACTTCCAGCTTTTCACCCTTATCAACTCTATGTTGTACAACATCCTGATACACTCTCCAATGACTATGAGGTGAAGGCAGTTGTGTGTGGAGGAACCACTTCATGTTGATGTTGATTTGAAGTATTAGCATTCTTGGTAGGCTAGCTAACAAGGTCTGGAACCAAAGGGGATGCAGGTCTAAAATTAGATGATCCAACCCCAATGGTAGGCTCCTTGTCATTGCTATTTTTCCCTAAGACAACAATATATAACTTGTCCAAGGATGCGTGCATAGTATCCAAAGACCTACATTGTCCATCCGTTCCATACAACTGGCTCACATCTTCTTTTGTAGTCTCGAACCCTTAAGAGTAGGCCTCTAATCTAGAGGCTAACTGCGCATTGGTAACCATGGTGATAATGGTGAAAAAATCTACAATAGATAGGAATCTTCGCTCTGATACCAATTTGATGCAGGGTGGGTAACTAAACCCTCGAGTATCCTACGAGTAATGGGCCCAAGCTTGACTTAAGTAGCATACTTAATCAAGGGCAATCACAAGGAATGGTAGATTATAGTGTGAAGTTACCAAATTACCCCTACTAGGATAGTCGCATTGGCCTGAAATTTAAGAAGGTAAGAAAGGATTGATATAGATGTAGTTCTAGAAAGTTTTAGCCCAAATAGATTCTAGAAAGTATATAAAGGATATGGAATATCATGTCTGAATATAAAATTTAACCTAGAGCGGAGACTTAAGGTGTTATAAAGAGTAGAAGCAACCTTGAACAGAAGTACAGAACTACTCAGATTAGGTAATAAGTAACCTTGAATAGAATGCTACAGAATTTCAGTTGTAAATAATAGAAAGCACTTATCTGAATGAATGCTTGATAGTAAAACAAGGGGAAAAAATTAGGTGAAAAAGAATCTCGTGAGAACTGTGCAGATGGCACCAGGGTGCGGACACATCAGTGCCAATAAATCACTTTTCGGTACTGATGCATCAGCCTCTCTGGTGCCGTTTACACAATTCTCACGAAATTCATTTGCACATAATCCGAGACCAAAAGAAGAGCATAAGAAATAAAAGAAGGATAACAACCAGTACCAACTGATTGAAAAACTAGTAACACCAACCACAACAGCAGATCCACACTGCTCCAACAGTGTAGTATAAACCCAATTTTATTTGACCAAAAAATCCAATCCATTATTCCCAACATATGGAGTCTCTTAAATAGACATACATTAGGGCCTGGTTCCTAAATAGAATTAGAAACCATATATTAAGTACTGAATCTTTTAACCAAAGTATATTCTCTAAATAAGTTGCTAAATTAACATGTTAGAGAATCCATAGATTCTCATACGTATGAGAGTGGCTGGGATTTTGTGCTCCCCCCTAAAGTGCCCCTAACCTGCTCCCTGCATGTAGGGGGGACACATCACTACAAAAAGTGATTTGCACTTTTTAGGGGAGGGTGTAAATCACCTCTTGATGTGATGTGTTCCCCTACATGCAGGGAGCATGTTAGGGGCACTTTTAGAGGGAGCACAAAATCCTGGGGGGTATGGGAGGAAAGAAAATCTTTCTCCACATATGAGAGAATATAGCCCCCACTTTTCTCTCATTCAGCTGTACTATTCCCCTTAGATATTCTAAGGCCCTAAAAATCAAACAAAATTACAAATTGCCATTAGAAAAAGTAAATGCCTATTCTACCCTTAATTTTCTAGCATCCCTTTCTTATTGTGGCTTCCATAGGTGTCGATGTTTATCAAACCACCTATGGCTGTTGCATTAACCATACACCACCTTTTTTGAATGCAGCATAGTCCATTGGTTGCATGATGATCAGAACTACAGGATCAATAACTTATTCTGGACAATCAAATAAGATTATGGCTAAAAACTAAAATCCATACATCTGACCCATCAGTCAGATGCTTAGAACTAATAAGTTTGTATAGTTTTTGGGAGGTGGTCATCAATAGAATGGGCATCAACTATCTGCTCAGATAAGTTCATGTAAGTATCTGAATTACAGAAAGTAGTCTTACACAGATAATCCCTGCAATATAAAAAATGAAAAGATAAAAAAATAAATAAAAGAAAAAAGAATAACATAAGATCCCAAGACACTGACACCAACTTCCTGAAGTAAAATAAAAGAATCTGCACCTGGATTTCTTCAGCCAAATATAATTTGGAAATTAGAAGGCAAATAGGACATTAAGGTACATGGAAAGAGAAAAGAAAAAAGAGTTTCCTTTACAAGTTTATTATCACAGAAAGCACACGAGTAGAGTGAAAGAATGTGCTTCTAAAGAGTTCCTTTGTATAGACAGCCCTCAAATCTATTTACAGGTCTAAACGCACTTCAAATTCGTCCAGACACTGAACTGTTATTTTCTGCCCAAATTAAAGCAGCAACATCTCTGTAAACAGGACAGAAAACAAATCAAGTTCTGAAGTTGCAAACCAGAAAACCAATAAACACTGGATGAGCTCTCAATAATTAGGGACCACATACCGTAGAACCATCATCGGTATTACGCCTTTGACCATTAGAGAAAGAAACCTCCGTTGGCATGACTGGTACATTTGCTAATCCACTCTGCCTCTCCTCCCTCACTATGTTGAAGAGGTGAGTAAACCCATCAGCGGCTGCAGGGTTGCTCTCATCCCAGTCACCAAATTTTGGTACAGCAGCACCATTATCAGGCTGACACATAAGGAATTACATCATACTTCTGCACTAATACAAGCTTAAAAAAATTTGTAATATCAATGTCATCAACATAATTGATTACTTCACCTTCATCAATCCCACAGTGACCAGCAATTGCCCTCTTATAAAATATGAATGCACACATGCATGGACAAACAAGCAAATTCACATGCACACTTATGCAATTACTGCAATGCATGTAGTTAAATGGAATGTGAAAGAAATTACAGTTTCATTGCCTCGGGCAGCTGTTCTCAGCCGTGATCTTCCATGGGTGGAAGGAGCTAAGCCATGGCTTTGTTCAGATGAACCCTTTCTCTCCTTGGAGGGGGAAGATACCCCACCACTCTTGCCTGCAATCCTAGTCTGGTGATGTGAATGGAGTGGTGAGCGTTCAATGCTACGGTCAGACCCAACACTTCGCCGGCCAGTCTTATAATTTTCACCAGAACTTACTCCACGGTCACCATGACGATGATGAGGTGAGTCAATAGAAACTCTCGGGCCAACATTGTCATGGCGTGCTGGAGAGTCAGTTAGCTTCCTGAGATCACCATCTTCCCTACTTGATCGACGCTCATGCTTTGGCCTCACTGCTCCCACTCCAACTGCTGCCTTTGGTAAAGACCCAGTTTTCAAGGGAGGAGCTTGAACTGGAGGTGTTCCACCAGAAAGTACATTTGGGTCATCTTGAGGGTTTTTTGGATTTATCATCTTCGTGCCACTTTTACCCTTCTGTGCCTTGTCAAAATAGGCAGTGTATGGAACACTTTCTTCACTTTCCCAGTTGCCAAACTTAGGCACATGTGAATGTTGCTGCAACACCAACATAAGCCTTGTAATTTTTACCAAGATAAAACAATAATATGATCAAACATGTAACACATTCCATTTCTCACAAAGCAGTACGATGATACATCCAGGCTGTAACCAAAAGTTAGAAAAACTAGTGATCAGGAATCACTTGCCCAGTTTATCGGAAAAAAGAAGGAATCACTTACCCAACTGTAACAGATTCACATGGGTTAGTCAACTCACTGACTCAAATGAGCCAAGAATTCTTAAAATACTTAAATAAATATAAGAAAATATCTAGTTCAAGAAATATACAAATTATTGTAATCTTTGAAGTCCACAATCCCTTCCATATATGATATCATAGCTCAGGTAGGTCAAATGCTGACACAGGACACCCAAAACACAGCTCAACTCAGCTGAGGAAAAGATTCTTTTAAAGTTTTTACAACTATGGCCTTCAAAAGCATAAACAACTAAAAAAAAAACAGCATAAACAATCAAAAGCTAAAAAGGTGCTGTTTCTTTTGGGTTTGGCTGGGTCTGAGTGCATTCCTCATGCTGCCGCCCAGATTGTGCTTGTAGCTTCCTGTTGCTTTTCTTTTTAATAAAATTATCTTATCTATCAAAAATAAAAAAAATAAAAAAGCATAAACGATCATCATGGCAGAATCCATGTATTACCTCCAGAAGCCGCTTTGTGCCATGACCTGTCTCTGCTAATAAATAAAATAATAGTTTCCTTGTTATCTTTGTGATAATGCTGCAATATCTGAGCAAATGCCTCTTCATCCACAAGAAAAATAATCTTATCTTGTACTATTGATATTGAAACACTTCCTTCCACTGCACACCCACAGCTATGGGAGGAGGATACTGAAAGATACAATTTGATCTTGTATCCTTTCATCTAAGCACAAAATAGAGAAATATGCATGCAAATACATAAAAGTGAATTTTGAACTGCACAATAACCATATATTGGGTATAAGCCTTTTGGCAAGTCTTATATCATACCTGTGGTGTCTAAACCATTTCCAAGAATTGAGGAAGGTGGCCCACCATTCATTTGGTCACCATAATGCTTAATCATTTCCCTAGTCTCATCAGCCCACAAATGATAAATTTACCAAAAAAACTTGTGTCAAAGGAAAAAAAGTGACTTTCAAATGTATGCATCAAATGCACCTTTAGGCTATGACTCCTACACAAGGTGAGCCAGCAGCTGAATGATTCAGATTAGAGGGACATGTATACGCTAATTGTTGTAGGAGTGATTTAAAAATAATTGGCTATATCACTAGACTCCAATCACTTCATTAAAAAAAAACATAAAAATGGCAAAAACAACAACTAAGGCAACATATTAAGGCAAAAGAAGCAACCAGTACAAAACCAATCACTTTATCACAATCACAAGCAATAACTGCTAACAGTTCTTGTTGCTGTCGTTTGCATTCTTATGTCCTACTGGTCATAGTAGCAGATTATGGCCACTCTCCTGGTCCTCTGTGTAAGTATTTCTTTGAATTATTGCAACTCTATAGTAACGATAAAAAAATGGTCTCTTTACGAAAAGTTTATATAATTTTTCTCACATATCTTGTTGATTAATACTAAATAAAACACTTTCTTCTGAAAAGTATGAAGGTTATAGGCTTAAAAGTCATATCATAAAGATGGGAGGGGCAGAAACAGAAAAAAGAGGAAATCTAGTGTTCATCTGGCAGAGACCAAGGACAGTCTACTATCATAACTTCCGCACACATGTAAGCATGCATGGGCTGGGACTCGGACCACATGTTGATGGATTCCACCAAGGAAATGGTAACAGGTTGTAATTTTATACCCGAAATATTGCAATAGCTCAAATGATTGCATCACAGTAGGTCACTTTTGGCCAAAGAGATCCCTCGGGGTGGGACCACCCATCACTAGTTTGCCCCATCTCCCAAGAAGGATCTTAGATTTCACCATCTGACATGTTTAGTTCAATAGGTTTATGAAGCCATATTCATTTAAAAGCATTGCAAGATTAAGTTCAACATAATATATTGAGGGTACATAATAAAGAAGATCATAATCGATAAGCTTAGTTAGAATGGGTTCACTCATTGTATCAATAACCTCAGGAGTTTACTTGTTCGACTGAGTCCATCTAGTGGAGCACCTTCACTAGTTCAATCCAACAAAAAGAACCAGCTCTCCCCACTTGATGGACTGCTTTTGTCAGGCTCATAGTAGAAGCACTTCTAACCTAATAGTTAACACTTCTATAATTTTGTTTATAAAGGCTATAGGTGATTAGTACAGTGCCTTGTCTTTTACTACCCACACCGGACTGACAAAAGGACAAACTCTAAACAGCTGAGTTCAACATCAATTGGACTGTACTCTCTCCATCATATCCTTGAGATAGACTGTCAGATCATTTCTTACCTACTGAAAAAAAGGCCCAACCCCTCAGCTCAGCCGGAACGTGCTCTTGGATGTTACCTACAAAAGAGAAAAGCTTATGATTGGATATAGATAGAATTAAAATCTAAGTTTGTATCAACAAAATTCATAAAAGTAAAACTTCTTTTTCTTTTTCTTTTTTCTTTTTTTAATTATAGAAAACTTAATTCTTAATATTGTGAAGTATCAACACAAACTTTAATATTTTAATATTATCATATACAAGAAACACAAATTTCAAATATTAATGCTTTCATACATTCTTCCTACCTAGTGACTCTTGCTTCACACAACTATGAGACTCAAAAGTTTGATACAACCAATAAGTTGCTTGGTGCTTTCAAATTTCTACGTTTTCCTCCTCCACATGAAATACAAAAAGATCACTACACAAACCAAGAACCAGATCAATGTGTGGCAGCATAAGAGGACACTATACAAAAGATGCAAGGTATGCTACACTTTCTTGGATCTATATACTCTTTGCAGATGACTTTGAGTTGGCTCCACCTCTTTTATGACGTAAGATCAGAATGATCATGAAAATAGGAGACAATAAATATTTTTTTCTTTCTGATAGAATGATCCGATCCCACTCAATACTTGCTTGTGTCCTCCACATTGTTGCACTCACACACCAATTTTCTTCCTTCAACTAACAAAATAAGGACAACCCGAATCAAGGAGTTTCAAAAAGGACAATCTTCACTATGACTACTGCTTCTTAGTGGGTGAAGACAGGATCGAAGAAGAAGAAAAAGTTACATAGATGTTACCCCACTACTTCCACACTCCTCCTCAAGTTGGAGTAGGGATATCATACATGTCCAACTTGCAAATAATTTCATGAAGCCGTTCTTTAGTTAATCCCTTGGTCAAAACAATAGCCAGTTGATGTTTTGTAATGAGTTAAGGTTTAAAGTATCAATATCACGTGCCATATCGCGGCTGGGGGATTCCAATACGTAACGCGGTTTATCATGGGACAACGCTTGAAAAAACTAGGAGACGGTGAAAAATGGAGGAAACGTTAATTAAATGAAGGAATTTTTTTATGAAACTTCAGGATTGATAGAATAAACACTGTTACACATTTAAGAATCAGTACATATATACCATCTATGATGATTGGGAGAACCGTCACCCTCATGACATACGTTGTCACCTATGGAATCTATGAAAACACTATGTCCTCATCCTCCTAGAAACACTATGCTTCCTGTATTTCTTTTCCAAAATTTTTGGCTTTTCGGTATTATTTATTTATTTAATAATTTTATGAATACAAAAAATACTTTTTTTAGAAATATACCAAATTGATATATTATGTGCATAATGGAATATAGTATCTCATATAAAAAAACAGAACAAAAAATGCCCATTTGGTTTTTTTTAAATTTTTTAGTTATTTCTTTGAAATAAATAAATAAATTTTATTTTCGAAAATTACTTTTAACTCTAAGAATATGTAGATCTATCACATATGCACGACATGTATAAAATCTAAAAGGATTGGAGAAAAATAAGGCACTTACTTAAGTAGTTGACGAAATTTCAAGTTTCGACTTCAATTCATCGATTCAGCCCAAAGACAAGTATTAAACTGAAATGGACTAAAGTGGAGACCTAGATTTAGCTTTAGGATGCTAGATATATAAAAAAAATTAAAAAGAAAAAAGAAAAGAAAAGAAGATATTTTTAGAAGATTTGGACACCTTGCAATACGGGATGCAAGATGCGATACGGTATGGGTTGTTGACAGTAAAATAACTAACTCTCCCAAAACCTTAAGGTCTTAGGAGATACACAAATTAATATACTTCCAACACCCCCCTCAGGAGGAACAATGTTCTCTTTTGGGAACACACTTGGGGAGCTTGGCACAAGTCCACAACATGTGCACACACGCACACAACACTACATCCGGGAAATACTTCCCCTGGAATTCGAACTTGTGACCAAACGTTCTCTGATACCATGTTGATAGTGAACTAACCAATTCTCCCAAAACCTTAAGGTGTTAAGAGATACACAAATTAATATACTTCAACATGGGCATCGCATCTTGCAGGCAATTTTAAACAAAATAAGGTGAAAATCTTGGCCGTATCGCGAGACATGTGTGGTACGAGTGAGATTTTGCGATATTTTAAATTGATGGGTATTATTGTACCCCCAAGCCACAATATGGCCTATATCGCACGATACTTTAAACCATGGTAGTGACAAAACGAGATATTAATCAGTCCACAAGATTTTTCTCCAATAAAGTGTGATTGCCTCAATATGTTTAATACGATCATGTTACACATGATTGTGAAAGATACTAATTGCAGCCTTGTTATCACAATATAAAAACTCAGAAGAACCTATACATCAAACCCGATCTCCTAAAGTCAAGTTCTCAACCATAGAGCTTCACACACACCATGTGCCATGGACCAATATTCTGCCTTTGTACTTGATCTGTTAACAACAGATTGTTGCTTACTCCTCCTTGCTGTAGTAACTTCCTTGAATCTATTGCTCCGACATCATGATGAGATTTAAGCTTAAATACCCTTCTATTACATAAGAGATTAGAAGGAGAGAGAGAAAAGAGAAACCGCTACATTCGTATAAGAGTAAACTCTCTCATACATAGGTATTTATTATTTATATGAGGTATATTAGTAGAATACCAATAGTACCCTTTATGTATACAAGTAATGACAATTATATAATTCTTGATACTCATACTCTTACATAGATGTTACCCCACTACTTCAATAGTTCATACCAATATATGCAGAAAATGAGCCAATAGTCTGACTCGGTACTTTTTTCTTTCCTCAACAGTTTGGCCAATCTTTGTTAACCATCCCAAAGAATGAAAAAAAAACCAATGGTTTCTATCATACACATGAGGTCAGATTAGACTAGCAAATATCCTAAGTGGGATCGAGCTGACCGGCAGGTCCAAATGCTAGCATGTGTGTGATGTCTACATCCACCTCTATCCCACTGGTTGAACAGTTACCCTAAGTATACCATCACAAATCCATAATCTAGAAGTTCAAATAGACACGGATTCAGAAAAAGGAAAAAATCAATTGGAAACAGATGGATGATTCGTAAATCATAAATAAGTCTAGTTTGTGAATAAAGCTTTCATGAAGTAATAAAGAAAATCCTAAAATTAAGCAGATCTATGAAACTCATATGCAACTGAGTCCCAAGTTAGTGGATGAAGACAAAATTCAGTTGCAGGTCTGGTGTATTACACACGCGTACTACACCAGTGAACCATGCTGAAAAAGCATACTAAATGTCCTGAACACTTTAGAACAGCACTTACTAGGAGATTCAAGCTCCAAGTTCCAGCTTTGTGGTAAGTCATAGACCAAGTTCTGATGCACTAAGGTGACATGCCAAACCTCTCATTCGTCTTACAAAACCAGTAGTCTATAGAAGATTTCTTATCCCACCTAGTAAATGCAAGTGTATAAAGAGGAGTGACAAGTATAACAAAGACATGGCTAGTGCAGCAGCAAAAATATGTAGTCCAACCCAGATATATTCTTTAGGCATATTTGGTTTGTCCTTAAAGAATTGGCCCCTATCAATAGTCTCTTCTGCCCATGGTTGTAGGGAAGCTTAGTACAAGGTGAGAAGAGAGTTTGGGAAGCCAATTCAATTCTGCTTCCCCAAATTGTGGGAAGCACAATGAAGTGATTAGGGAAGCAAGCGGAAGCTTCTAGAGAATCAACTAGGAGGCAACCCAAGAAGTAAAATTGTATTTTATTTAATGTAATCCCTATGCTATTGGTGTTGAATAAAATATTTTCTATGGGATTTAGTATTGATTTTTATAGCAAAAAAAGAAAAAATAAAAAGAAAGATATAACATTGATTTATTCCAATCCAATAAAACAGATTCAAATTTGATGGTTATAATACAAGGTCTTCTATAATCTGACTCTAAGACGCCTAGTTATTTACAAAAATTATATGTAAGGTGAAATCTAGGGTATGGTTGGCCATACTAATAATCAAAGTGGTTTATGTATTGATTATATGTCATGAATCTTTGATATTACTTGCATAGTATAGTTTTTTAGGTTTTTTTATTACTTTATTGTATTGTAGTTGTCATAGATCAAAAACTCGGGATCGGGATCGGGATCGGACCCGGGCGATCCCGATCCGATCCAATCATGGATCGGGCGA
>JAOXJP010000001.1:18665921-18684781 GCA_025762735.1 Platanus orientalis
GTAATGGACCCCAATCTTAAAGGACAATACCCCATCAATAACACTAAGAAGTAAGCGAAAATGGCTTATCAATGCTTAAGCCACGATCCAAAGACTAAACTAACAATAAACACTGTGATTGAAGCTTTAGAGCTTTTGCAAGACTTTAATAACATTCTAGTTGGACCATCCGTTGTACACTGTTCCAACCAATTACAAAGAGAAAGATGATACAAAAAATGATGAATAAAAAAAAGGTAAAGTACCATTAGGATGTGGTCCAATTGGTGATGAATTTGGTAGGGAACTTAGTTATTTCATTATCAGAGATGTTCATCAAAGATATACCTATGTGAAATATTACATCCATGTGACTCTTATTGAGGTTTGTCCAAGCAAATTTTGAGGATTGAACTATCCACATTGAATTCTATTTTTTGTTTCTACCTTTTTCATTAGAGTTCATATATGTTAGACAATGACCATTTTTTATTAAATAAATGTCTTTAAGGACCCACTTAAAAAGTGTTACAAACTATATCAATATAACATTGTGACTATCAAAGCTCAATATATTTTTTAAATGAATGTCAAAGCTTAGTAATTTTCCTTGCCTTCACAGGCGAATGAGATATTATCATCATTTTGATAATCGCCTTAAGCTTTATGCCATTATATGGTTGACTAAGGTGAAAGTTGTTCAATTGCTATAAGGGCTCTACATGACTACATGACCCATATCATTAAGTTGGTTTCTTGCTTCTTATGTTCCTATATTATAACTAAATTTTCTTAAAAAATTCGTAAGATTTTTCTTTCTTAAAACACTGTTTTCATGTCTTTCTTTGTTTTACAAGAAATTGTTTTCTATAGAACAAGGTGACAAAAAGATGAGGAGGTACCATCATTTTTAACTGCAACAATGGTTTGTATATATATTTCCCGATCTCTGGTATGAAAATTGGGAAAACTACTATGCACTATGTTTGAGAAATACAACTCCATACCACTTTATGGAGCTAATTATAGTGGTCTTCAAACTGTCACCAGCACACGCACACCCTCGTGCGAGCTAAGAGTTAAAGATAGAGCTCCTATCAGATATTCTTTCCATTAATCTGACATCACAACCCACGCTAAGGACCAAAATGATGATCTCCTTTATCCCTAAGTGATCCCATATGGCGTAACTAAATAGTTCTTGAACAAATTGTTGTTTCTTTCATACCATGCATGATTGCTGGAAACATACTCCATAAAAGTTTTCCTTTGACCCTATGAACCTGTTTTTTAAGCATGATAAAGGTGTATTTCTCATTTCCAATACCCAATCCACGCTGAACTGAGAGAGAATAGTATGTGACATGATGTAAGATAATGGGTACTTTATAGGCTGAAATCAGTGACACACGTGTGGGAGTTCAAAACTGACAACAAATAGGGTTAAAAAGGTGTCAAAATAGGGCTGATTTAAAAGAGTTTAAAAGCCTCAAATCTGGACAGCAAACTGACTTGGACTAAGAGGTTTAATAGGTTTAACACAGGCTGATTTATGGGTCAGAAGTAAGGCTTTAACAGTGAATAATAGTGGGGATTTAAGGCTCCAACAGTGGTGTTTCTGAGAATGGTTTGTGGCACAGAACAGGGACTGATAAGGGGTGATTCGTGGGACAGATCTGGGAAGTATAGGAGATTGTTTAATAGCCAAAAAAAAACAGGGGAAATAGTGGGGATTTAAGGGCTGTTACATGAATAGTGAAGGAAATTGATGGGGAATGAAGAAGAAAGCAATAAAGAAAGACGAGGGAGAAGAGAGAAGAAAGATAGGACGATAAGAAAGTCAGATACTTGTGGAGAGAGAAAGATATAGAATAAAGGGGAGTCCACAACTCAACCCAAGAAGAGAGACAACAGGGTCGCAACCCTCAAACACACTCACATGCCATTCAATTTTCCATATTCAAAATTCACTGCCTAATTCAATTGTTAAAGTGCCTTTAAATAGGCTTACAATAACAATAAAGATAGAATCCTAAACCAAAATGTAAACAAATCCCTAGATTCTAGGAAATTTTTATTTAAAATAACTTCTTAGCCCAAACAACTTCTAAAACAATTAGATTCATATTCCTTGGTCGCCATACTTGTTGGCTCGCACCTCTCCCGTCCCTCCTCACAAGTGTCTCAGCTCTTGCCCCCACTTCGCCGTTGTGGGCATCTCTCTCGTTCCCTTGGGTGTCTCGAGAGGAGAGATGGTTTGTTTGAAAGGGGAGTGTCAAGGTTTGGTTATATGACTGGCTAATGCTAGATTTTTTGGGAGTTGCCACCAACTTGGGTTTTCCGATGGACTTGGACATCAGCTTCCTTTCTCGGGGAAAGGAAGTTTAGACCTGAGGCCTAACTAGACCCTAGGGTCTAGTATACTACCTCCTAAAACTAGTCTGATTTTCCAAAGGACAGGATAAGTTGTTTTGTTGCAACTGAGGAAAGTGTAGGCACCCCAATCACCCACCTTTTTATATATGTCGTAAGTGCCATAAGTGTGTGTCCCATTGGAGTGCTTTATGGTGAGGAGTTCTCCTACACTTGAATTTTTAGTCCCAATGCCTGAATTTTAATGTCCAATGCCTGACCTCCACTCGGTGTGAAATTCAAGCGTTGGGCACTTAAATGCACCACAGTGGGCCCAACCTCACTCCAAAGGCTAGCCAGGGGTTTCCAGGGACTTGAGGATGAGTTTCGGTGTTCTAGGAATGGGTCCTTGATATTACATAGGTTTTGGTCCCACATGCTTAACGCCTGAAGTTGTCTGAACTTCCAGTGGGTAAAGTTCGGGCATTGGGTATTCCAACAGCCGTTATGTGCTAAATTTGGTATATAATGCTTTGTGTATGTGTGTGCGGGGTAGCAATATTCACAGTGAAGCTAGAGGTTGGTTCCCAACGCCTGAACTCAACCCCCACGACTGAATTTAAGCCTACACCTGAACTTTTCCAGAGAGAAAGTTCAGGTGTTGGCTCAATGGTGGGTACCTCTAGTGGGCCAGTGTGACCTTAGGACAAAACAGGGTCACAAGGTCATTTCATAACCTGCAGAAGGCCTATGGATCCTCATATGGGGCTTAGGGAAAAGGGCATAAAGGCCATAGGCTTGACCACTTAACTTTTATGGACGCTTGAATTTTACTTCCAAAGCTTGAACTTTTTTGGTGAAAGTTCAAGCGTTGAGGGCACAAAAGGCCCATAGGAGGACAGGGCCCACAAGGAATCAAAAATATCTCATTAATATACCAACTCATGAGACTATCGACTAGGATAGAATGGGTCCCATTTATTGACAAAAAAAAAGTCTTAAAACTACTAAATAACTTAGTTGTACAACCAGTTGTACATGGGCCCCCTTCTTTGACTTTTTAACAGCCTAAAAAGGACTCCCAATATGGTTGTACGACCAACACATGTAAGCCCCATATTTGGCTGATTTTGAAGCCTAGAAAAAGGTCAAAATATTGGTTGTCATGCACTACAAAACACCCTCAAAAAAGGCCTAAACCCTTATTACACATGACTCCCTAAAGACAAAATAAGTATAAAAAAACCCTGATCATTAAAATGGCTTTATTTGATAAAACACATCATGAACTACTCTAATGATTTGGACAATGGCTTGGACTATCCATGGTCATCAAGTTTCTTCTTCTTCACACCAAATGCTCCCGCATCATGACACCTCTAAAGCAATTAGGCAATACATTAGAAGGTACATGGAAGACACTTTTGGGAGGAACAAACCTTTAGTAATGAGGTGGCCATTACAATCCAATCCAAAGTTGTTATCCATAAAGTTGATTCAATTAGAATATGTCAACTTCAAACAGCTTTGTATGGAAAGTAAGATATGTTGTACCTCATAATATGACTCAAAATATAACTTCACTGTGAACCTGCCTCCATTCCCATGCTTTGGGCTCACTTTTAGTTCTTTTTAATCTGGCTAATAGCATGGGTAGTGTATAACCTGGCTAATTATTGAGAAAGCAGCAGAGAGTTGGGTTCCACACAACTAAGTTCTTCCTCCCTATAATCAGTCACCTTGGCATTCTTCTCAATAGCAATAATATGTGTGCCCAAAATCCAAACTCCATAAAAACTTTCTTAAGAGGGAAATCATCACAGCACTCGTTGTTCCAAAGAACACCTTGGTGCCATTACCTACTCCCTTCAATAAATTATTCCTTGTAAATCAAGCCATTAGAGCAACCATATTTTTCAACAATCTCTCTTCTCCATAAACTAGAAAGTTCCATCTCCAAACCTCCATAACCACTTACTTAAGAATGCCTTATTCAAAAGAAGAATTGGCCTAAAACAACCATTTTCATAAATGATGATTTTACTAACAACAGTACAATACACTTTCTGAATGACCTTAATCTGTTTTGCATCAAAAAAGACCTTAATCTGTTGACTCAAGGAATTCTTCTTTTCTTGTTGTTTGATAAGGAGGGAATACCACATGGAAAACTTTCCTCAATAATCGACTAGTTGAGCTTTCCAGCCAGTAAATCCCTCACCTCTATTATACCCATTTTTGCATTCAACCAAAATGTTCAGAATTTGCTGCATTCCATGGGCAAAATCTTAACTTTGTCATGACTAGGTTTCCAGCAGGTTTCTGGACAATCAGATGACCAACGCAGCTAGTTCCCATGATTTCTGGACAATCATGGTTTGATTCCTTTTCCCATTGATTTAGATTCTTAGCTGACATTCTAGTGCTTTCCTTTTCCAGGTAGTTCCCATGAAACAAACGGAGCCATGGTGAATATATATGTAATATGGTCATTTGAAGATTTACACTAACAGTTGAATGACCTTAATGAATATGTCTGCATTATGGAAATTGAAAGAATTAAGCATAAGCATATTCCACATCAATGTCTTAAAATCCTGACTGGTGTATGACCTGGCCATTAGGGTGGGGACAATCCAAGATGGTCAGACCTTGTTGGTTGGACCAGGTCAAACCAATGACATTTGCTGACCAGAAAAAATGAATTAAACAAACAAAAAAGCCTTTTAAGTCCAATTCTGACTGGTGTATGACCTGCCCATTGGGGTCAATCCACATGCTCAGTCCAAAACATTTTAAGGGCCTAGTTCCATGGCCATGCAATCTGACCAGTCCTACCACATGATGCATGGATGCACCTAGATGACTATAAAAAGGACCATCCATCTCCTCTTTAGAGCATATTTGGGTCCTCATTAGGTCCCTTCAGAATTCCTATCTATAATCCCCTGTTCCTATATAAAGTAGTTAAGAGAAAATAAAATCTGAAACAAACAGCAACAGTTCCACAAAAATACAGAGTATTTGAATAGATACAGTCAAATGAAATTCGCAGCTTATTTAACAATTTAGGGAGAAATCATTCAATTTGCATTCCAATCGAGTCAGTACAAATCTGATCTCAACTGATAAAAACAGTGACAAAAATCTGAGAAATAAATCTAGCAGAGAATAGATCAGATTTCACTAATCGAATAGACGTAATAATAAAAAAATAGTCTAGTTGATCTTTAAATAACAAGAAAATCAGTATTAAAGAGTACTATTACCTTCTTTTTCCGTCTCTTACTTTCTCTTCTTCCTCCGAGCCTTCTTTTTCTTTCCAATCCTACGTGCACAAAATCAGTGAGTCAATCATCAATATATTAAATATGACCAATCACAACGTAAAAGAAAAAAACCCCAAGGATAACTTAATAATGTAGGAAATCATTCAAAAACGCTGGAGATTGTCTCACTGGAACTGTTGTCATGATTGTCATCACATAAAGACAGAGCCTTCTCCAATTAATGACAACCTCATTCATCGTGGGTCACTCTTTGGCCTCCATACTAATGCAGCGCATAGCGGTGTATGTCAGGAACTCCAATGCATTTGCCTCATTCTCCATCATTCTCAACCTCATATCCAATATCACCCTAAACTATCCTACTTGTATTTTTACCAGTGCATAATTCACTAAGTTTATTGTTTCTTCTCCGTCTTCTTCATTTTTTAAAACCATTTTCTTTCCTGTTAGCACCTCAGGTAACACAACTCTTAAGTCCTTATACATCACTTTTTTCCATCAGAACACTTAAACTGTAGGCCTCAAAATCCATATATCCAAAAGCCCCCACTACCTTCATACGCATGTAGTTGCCACTAAAATCGGGTTTCAATAGTAAGAAACCAAAATCATTTACTTTAGCGGTCCAGTTGGCGTGTAACAAGATATTTAAAAACTTGATATCCCCTATGAATTACAGGCAGGACAACGAAATTGTGGATGTAATCGATGTCTCAGTGTCTAATGAGATTCTAGTTCTCATTTACCAAGAATTTAATGTACTACTCTCGTCAACATTCTTGGAATGTAATTTTCCATGTATTCATACGAGAGGAGTTCCTCTTAACAAAAAGCTCACTAGCTAACCACATTCTTGTGGTGAAGATGCGATAAAAAGGTTCTCTAATTCACCCCTCTTAATCTCAACCTTGCATCCATCAGCAAGGCTTGCTGATGGATTGTATAAGGACACGATAGAAAGATTGTATAAGGACAATCTTGCTGATGGATGCAAGGTTGCAATTAAGGGTGGGACTGGTCACAAGAATGTAGTTAAGTTAGTTAACTTCTATCAAGATGAGGATGAGAAGCTCCTCTTGTATGAATACAAGGAAATGGCACACTGCATAACTATTTACATTCCAAGAATGTTAACAAGTTGGAAAATGATAACCAGAATCTCATTAGACACAGCAAGAGGCATTGATTACATCCACAATTTTACCGTCCTGCCTGTAATTCATAGGGATTTCAAGGCTTCAAATATCAATCTACACACCAACTAGAATGATAAAGTAAGTGATTTTGGTTTCTCACTATTGAAGCTTGATTTTAGTGGCAACTACATGCGTATGAAAGTACTGGGGACTTTTGAATATATGGATCTTGAGGCCTAAGGTTTAGGTGTTTTGATGGCAAAAAGTGATGAATATGGATTTTGAGTCAAGTTACTTGAGTTGCTAACAGGAAAGAAAGCAGTTTTCAAAATATGAAGAAGACAGGGGAAAAGCAATAAGCTTAGTGAATTATGCACCGGTAAGAATACAAGCAGGTGACTTTAGGGACATTGAATAGGAGGTTAGGAGTGATGGAGAATGAGACAAATGCATTGGAACTCCTAGCATACACCGTTATGTGTTGCATTAGTACAAAGGCCAAAAAAGAGACCCATGATGAATGAGGTTGTCATTGAGTTTTATTCTTTTACATTGTGATTGGTTGTATTTAATGTATTGATAATTGACTCAATGATTTTGTGAATGTAGGAACTGACATTGGAAAGAAAAAGAACGTTGTCTTGCAGAAAATGGAATACATGGTATTCCATTCAAGTGGTTGCAACAAGAAGCTGAATGGGTTGTTGTCAACAATGATAGTTTGGCAAAGATCCTTTGATAAGCAAGACAGATCCTTCACATGTTCCCAGTATTCCCTGATTTGTAAAATTCCAGAAGTTTCATCAAGCAAGGTAAACTTATGCTTGGATAATTTCGAACGTCAAAAGGTCAAACCTTAGTCATGTTATTCAAGTGGAAAGCCACAATCCAGGGTTAAGTAACTTGACTTTTTCATAGCATGGTGTATTCACAGGATAACGAAACCTTATAGCAATGAGAAAATGTGTTAAAAGTGGAAATGTACAGTAAAAATGAAGTTAAAAGAACAATAGAGCACCATGTAAGACTGTAGAACAGCAAGCCTGGTTGTTGCAAAGAGTGTTAAGACACTACCATAGATGCTGAGTATAAACACAAGAAAAAACATAGTTGTATTCTTATTAACTGGCTAAGTAATACTAGTTACAATATTTGTATGTTCCTACCCATGGTACATCTCTCTCAAGTATGAAGAAGCATAAATAGTAAGAATTAACCAAGTTCAAATATCCACATGAACCAACTCAAGCATCAACCTAACATCATGACACATTAGATTTTTATACCCACCTTTAACTCTAGTGTTTGCTTGAGAGTTTTGAACAGTGTTGGAATACAAACAGCAAATACTTAGACCATAATACGAAAGCAAAAAAAAAAAAAAAAGTTTCAATTAAAACCGTGTTATCATAAAATCATGTTACATGTTAATTCTTATGCCAAAGTTTCAATCCTCTCAGATTTAGGTTGCATATCCATGGCAACACAATACTCTTAATTGGAATTTTGTCCCATATCCATGGACATAATACTCTTAATTGGGATTTGGTCCCATATCCATAGCAACTCAAGACAGTTCCCTTTTTTTTGAAGTCCCATAAAATTATTGAAGTCTAAAAAAGCTGGAAGTATGTCACATTATCTCATTAGTTTACATCATTACTTAAAATTACTTATAGCAGTCAATGCACAGTGCTGAGTTTTAGCTTTGTGTGTAGGTGTGTGTTTGTGTGTGATGCGCTTTGGCAGATCTAGCATGTAACATAATAGAGATAGGAGAACCTCTGGGCAGGCCACATGTCCAGTTCCCTGTCCACATCAGCTGTATTTCCCACCGTGTATTGGACTATTCCACTTGTAAGACCAACTTAAAAAGTATCAGATATATTTTTTTTTTAAATATAAATGCCAAACAAAAGGGGCTTCATTTTACCATTTAGCCATGTGTTTTGGGGCTGAATTTTATCATGAGGGTGACATTGCCAATACCCAGAGCCTTTTGGACTACCAAATAAAGCTGCCATGTGGAAGATTCCTAGTCATCAAGATCCCTTTGCTAGGCTAGCATGATATATATGAAAAAAGGTATATGAACCAAACTATCTCAGAATGGGTAAACAGCCCGACCCTTGGAACATACTACAGCTACATAGCACTTAGAACAACCCAACCCTTGGAACATACTCCCAACTCTTTTCTTTTCACTTTCCTTTTATATATATATATATATATATATCACCACTTTCCTATTCGAATTATATCAACATTCACTCCTACAATCACTTGTTCATTGAGAAAATGACCCATGTTTCAAAATGTCAATGTCGGTCAAAATGTTGGTTGGTCTAAAATAAGACATATGTTGGAAACATCGAAATGTCAAAAGAAATATTGTAAATACCGTGGATAGTTAGGAAACATATTCTAATTTAACTGTATAAACATAAGGGAACAAATAAATTAATTAGGAATGATAGTTTAATTCATTACATAATCACAACTTATTTTAATACATAATACACTTTCATTATACTATTCTTAATAAATATTCATGCATTCATTAGGATATTGGTAAATAATGGTTGACAAATACAGCTTATAATTTGACTAGATCAACATAAAGACAAGTAGATTTTCGTCATCTTCTTCTTTTCTCCTTCCTCCTATATTTTCCTTGCAATTTATCATTTTCCACATGCTTTTTGAACATGTAGACACAATTTCAACATTATGCAATAATACACTATGAAAAAGAATATTCACTCAATACGTTGATAATGCATTATGGTCCTGCTTGATCGAAAATTTGAACTTCTATCATGTAATTAATGTTTCATGTTCGTGTTGATAATGCTTTCTGTTGGTCCTGCTCGACGTGGACATAGGTCAGGCAACATATAAGACATTTCCAGACATTTGAAACCATGATGGTAAGGACTGATTTGAGGATAAAAACTTAGCAGATCCATCTGCTTTCTTCCTATCTGTCTTTAGTCCAGCTAAGTGGTAGCTCTCTTTGCTAGGTGACCCCTCTCCTAGGTGACTGATGTCTGCAGCTAGTTGTAGGGGTTGATGGAATTTCAGGTATGCTGAAAAGGAATATAACAGTAGCTGTTTGAAGGGTAAACAGTAGGGGTTTATAGGACAGAACAGTAGATGATTAAAGCATAGAATAAGGACTGATTAGTGGGTAGACATGAGGACTAGAAATGGGACAGAATAGGTAAACAGAACTGATTTTACAGGGAAGAATGGGGACTGTTTAGATGGATAAACAGAGAGCTGTTTGAAGTCTGGACAGGTTAATAGGTAGAAGATAAGGATCCTACTGGACTGTCGTTAGGACTGTTTGGGAGTGACAGAATAGGGTGTTCGTGGAACAGAAAATAAGCTGAAGGTTGGTATATTTCTGGGACAGCAGAGAGTTATGACAGGGATAATATAGGGGACTGTAGAGATGAAACGGTAGGGAAGGATGATTGTTGGGTTAGAACAGAGAAGATATCAAGACTGTTTCAGGAAGAAAACAGCAAGGAGAATAAGTAGAAGAAGAAGATATAAGAAAATAAGGAGAGGTACTTACCTGATCGTGAGAGAGGGAGAAGAAAGAATACAAGAAATAAGTAAGAGAGGAAGAGAGAGTGTTGGGAGAGATAAGAGAGAAAGGGAAGAATGACTTACCAGTCGTGTAAGGAGAAGAGAGAAGAGGGGAGACCACGTCTAAACCCTAAGGAGGAAGAAGGTGGCTCGCATGCCCAAAGAGACACACGTGCTCTAAATTTCAAATCATAATTCACTGACTCTTTTTTTTTTTTTCATTAAACTCTTGGCCTTTATATAGGCTTACATACTTCAAATAAAGAATTCAAATCCTAATCAAATACCTAGATTCTAGGACTCCATATTTATTGAACTTCCTACACTAAAACAACTACTAAAGTTAAGAGTTTACTCTAAATAGGACTCCTAATGTGGTGCTGACGAGTTGGCCTCATGGACCTCTCAAGATCTCCACAGATCCTTTAATATCTTGGAGATTAAGGAGTGTACGACCAGCTCATGTGGGTCCCAATTTCTGGGCTGTACGACTAGCTCATGTGGGCCCCAATTTGACTGGTTTTAACAGTCCAAAAAAGGGTAACCATAGCTGTCGTCGATCTTTTATTGCCCCTTTAACTATATAAATAAAACTTCTAGAATTATTCTAAATTTCAAATAAACCCTGGCCCACGTAGCCTTATTACAAAGCAACCCATTAGTCTAAAACAGAAAAATATCTAAACTAATGGACATGTTTGGGGATTATCCATGGTCTTCATGCTTTTTCTTCTTGGCATAGAATGCTTCCGCATTAGGAAGTCAATAAAAGAAGTAAGGGAGAGACTGTAGTAAAAAGATATTTTTCAAAAGTGTATTCAACAAAGAAGAAAGCTACATGAGACAGCCCTCATGCACCTCTTCAAGAAGCCTCTTCCACTCCATCTCCATCTTCTAATATAGATAATGATTATAATCCTCTTCATGATTCTCACATTTTTATTTCATTTATGAAGGGTATTCACTCTTATACCCGTTAGCCATGTTTTGTATGATTCCCTTTCTTTATCATTTCGACCCTTTCTAGTTGTCTTCTATTTCTATCCCTTGCAATGTGTCAAAAGGCTCCCTTTTAGCCAAAATGAAGGGAAGCCATGGAGGAGGAAATAAAGACACTGAAAAGAATGATACTTGGGATGTAGTTGACCTACCAAGAGGCAAGGAGCCAGTGGGGTGCAGATGGGTTTTTTTTGTGAAACTTTGACCAAATGTGACAGTAGAGAAATACAAGGCCAGGTGAACGGAAAAAGGTATTTTCCTGCCATAGAGGAAATATGCTCTGGATCTATTACAAGATATCGGCACGATGGGCTGTAGACCTATGAGATACCCATTGATCCCAATCACAATTTACGTGTAGTTGAGATTGACTAGATGATTGATGTGGGGAGATATTAGAGATTAGCAGGGAAGTTGATCTACCTCTTATTGACTAGACCTAAAATCACAGTTGGAGTTATAAATCAATTCATTCATCTACTCAGTACAAGTATACAACACATCTAGAGGCAGATTTTCAAGTTATTTGGTACTTGAAGAACATTGGCAAAAGTCTTGTGTACAAAAGAGAGGTGACCTTAGAGTTGAGGCATTCACTAGTGCAGTTTGAGCAAGACCATATCAGACAAGAGGTCAACATTAGGTTACTGCAGATTTGTTGGAGACAATTTGGTCACTTGGAGAAGTACGAAGCAACCTGTGGTGGCGAGATCTAGTGTAGAGGCAAAGTTCAAATTGGGTCCATGGGATCTGTGAGCTCTTATAGATACAAGATCTGTTGAGAGATTTGGAATTCATCACTCAAGGCCCAATGAGTTTGCATTGTGACACTAAGTTAGAAATCGGTATTGCTTACAATCTAGTTCAACATGATAGTACAAAGAATATTGATGTTGATAGGCATTTCATCAAGGAGAAGCTCCAAGCTGGGAAGATCTGTACTCTGTTTGTGAAGACTGAAGAGCAATTGACAGATCTTTTACTTAGGGTTTGAGTGATTGTAAGTTGTAACTTTAAAAAAAAAATGTTGATAAGCTAGGTATAAGCAACATCTACATACTTGCTTGAGGGGGAGTGTTGGAATGAAGAAGTATACATGTATCCATGTAGTAGGGGTATTTTTTGTCCTACCATACTTATTTGGGGTACTCTTGTAAATATATTGTAGTATGCATGTATTTCTATATAAAAAAATGAGAGAGAGAGAGAGAGAGAGAGAGAGAGAGAGAGATGTGAATTCGCCCCCCACATAAATTCTCTTTTCTACTTCTTTTCTTCTCATTTCTTGACTCTAATTCCTTAGATCTACACCCTCAATCACTTCTTCATAAGTCCAATTGTTCCATGTCGATATCTTTTTCGTGGAAGCCCATGAAGCTTTTCAAGGTGATCTTTGCAATGGAACTTCACTTGATTTTTTGGCCATCTTTGTCAAATTCCATTTTTTTAAGCCACATACCTTGATTGGGAGTTCTAAATAAGCTTTGTTTATGCATTTGGGGATAGCTTTATAATTTTTCATGGAGTAGCTTTCTTTGGGGATGAGACACAGCGGGTCTCATGTTTTGTTTCCTTGCTATGGGGATGTCTTATCCCTTTTTTAATGATATATTCTCTTAGCAAAAAAAAAAAGCTTTCCAGGGTCCAAAGTCTCAATGTTGGTGCTCCAAGATGGGACTAAATAATGTTTTTGCACCATAATGTTTGTGCCTGTCAGATATTAACAGATTAAATAGTCATATATACTTGAATTTAGTACCTGGTCCGTATGTTAACCAATAGCCGATGTGGAAGAAACCATATTTGCTCCCTTGATAGTGCATGCTAATTGCATCACTTGAGATGAGTCTTATTGTCTTGCATTGAGTTGAGCTATACCAATGTTTCTCAGGGAAGTTTTAACAAGCAGACGGTTATTATGTCCTTTTATTCTTATCCTCAGATATTGCATGTCTTTAATAGAAGGATATTTTTTGTACTATAAAATGTGTTCAAGTCCTTATACAGGTATGCTTTTCTTCTTGTATAGGTAAAGCAGGCAGATGAGCTTGAAAACATACTAACTAAAAAGTTTCTTAGATTTTTGTCAATGAGGGCTGAGGCATTCCAGGTATTGAGGAGAAAGCCAGTTCAGGTAGTCTCATTTCCTCTCAGTGTGCAATTTTTTTATGCTCTCCTCGGCATTATGTTACTTATCTTGAAAGAGTTTTTGATTATACCAAAAATATATATATATATATATATATATATATATATATATATATCTTGAAAGAGTTTTTTGATGGAGATGTCATGCTTAAAATGTGCTATAATGGTGTATATGTTTGTTAATTACGAAGACAGGAGGAACTATTTGTTTAAGTTCAAATGATTTAAGAATTATGTTAGTGATGAGTTGGTTTAAGTTCTTATTGCAGTACTTGTCTTCTGTCATCCTTTATTATTATTAGGTTTTCAAGTTTGCTGATTTGATGATGCTTAATTTAAGTCGTGGTAGCAAAAAGAATCCTTGTACTGTGTGCTATAACGACGTTTCCAATTAAATGCTTAGAAGATGTTAAAAGGTTTCTACGGTCATAATAGCACCGATCTGATAAAATATTTTTGTATTTTTTCCTTGATAATTGAACTAATTTTGTTGATAAAGAATGGATGAGATGCCCTCAAAAGGACCCCTTATACTGTACAAGGCAATCAAAGCAAGAAAGAAAACCCCAATCCAAAACCTATCTTCAAAGCAACCCTAACTGAGAGCTTTAGACATTCTTGATGGCATCCTCTCATCTGGATCTCGGCTTGAAGTACAAACACCCTAGCACTATTTGGTTCAATCTGATACGACTATGTCTCATTCATTTTTGGTGTAAGTGCTGATGACATGATCTATGTTCATCTGTATGCAAGAAGATGATGTAATATGCGTGTGATCATGGCCCCAATACATTTTGCTTGTCACATGGCTTCCATGTGGCCTGATCTAGAGGATGGGACAGGATTAAATGATGATGGTGTTTGCTTGATGCAAAAGTACACTTAAGATCTGGATATTTACATTGATCAAGTGGTAAGGACCATCAACTACTTACTGTATGAACGTTACCATTATGAATCAATTGTAACCCATAATAACTGACGAATGGTGTATGGAGACATTGGTCTCTCTCTCTCTCTCGTTGATAGATAAAGTAAAGATTGTATTAAAATGAACCCACTAGAGAGCTATGCATGAGAGATACAAGGCCCATCCTACGGGCCACTCCAATAAAATACAATAGAGTCCCATTCAAATTACTCAATCATGAAAATGTAAATTCGAGAAAGAGGACGAGAGGCAACTCCAGGAGAAAAGAAGAGAAACAATCTTATTTGAGAGGGGTGCTTCCGACATGAATTGGTCCTTGAAGATTTGCCTGTTCCTTTTATGCCGCAAGCTCTGGTAAACTGCAAAAGGCATACACCACCATAGCTTCAACCCATGTTGCGAAAGACCAGCCTCTTCCGCTTGACTCCATTCTCAAACAAGGGCATGAACCTCAAATTTGCCATGCAAGAAGAGGTGATCGCACGATTCCTCCTCTTGGAAACATGTGCTGCATCAGTTTGCTAGCAGAATCCCTCTTGAATGGAGAAGACTTGAGTAGGGGGTTTTCCATGGAACAACACCCACATAAAGAAAACCACCTTAGATGGCACCTTGGATTTCCATAGATGGTCTGCTGGACATAGGGCTGCTGTACTCAGATTCAGCACTTTATAAAAAGAAGTCACCGAGAATTCCCCACTAGAGTTTCCCCTCCAGACCCTTTGGTTTTGAGTTCTCTAAAATTTGCATGAAATCATCCACCTCTCCGATCTCCCAATCGTTCAATTTTCTTCTAAGGTGCAATTGCCAATTTATCATTTCTTTATTTTGGGTGAAGTGCTGCTGAACCAAGCCTTCCTTTTTTCCAGCCAGCTGATAAATTGAAAGGAAAGTGGATTCTAAGGGCACCTCACAACACCAGGCATCCTTTCAGAATTGCACCTGATCACCTCTACTGACTTTCAAACCTGCATTATTCCAGAAGGCCTCGTAAATGTTGAAAATCCTTTTCCATACTCTAGAGATGCAAGAACCTTGAGGAACTCTGCTGTCCCATCCCTTTTCCCTAGTCCTGTATTTTGCAGCTATTACGTTTCGCCACAAGCTATTCTTTTCATTCGAGAACCTCCAAGGCCATTTCCCTAATAACACCATCTTCACTTGCTTAACTGAATGGATGCCCACCCCCCTTGATCCACCGACCTTGTCGTGACATATCAATAACAATTGGACTTATGAAGATTCAGCATATGTGTGGTCACAGTCCATCTATTTGAGCACATACTTTACATGCAAATTTTTTTGGAACTCAGTGTTGGTGATTCACCCCTTCCCCTCGATGTATTGATCATGAGTAGTTGTTAACTGCAGCATCTTGTTAGTGAAAAGGGTTTCACTGTTTATAATGTGTCTTGGTGCACCTCAGTGTATTGGTCTTGTCATGATTAGTTTACTCTTGTTTCACTAATAATGATGTTGATAACTGTGGCATATTAATGCACTTCACATCTTTCTTATCATTCTATTACCAGCTATTTAAGTGAACATGTGGAAATAATAATGTGCACGAGATGGAGTTGAATGTACTCTAATATGTATTAGGCAACTTAAAAGAACTTTTGAAACAATGGGAGGGAAATTGTGCAAATAACTATGGAGAGAAGTACTGAGCTGTCTTTAATCTGTATGCCCGACAGGACAGGAGGAGTAAAGCCAACTTTACTAAGCCTTTTTACAAAAATCCTATTCCTCCAGTCATTGTATTTAGGCCCATATCTTCTGTTGAGCCATAGACCGTCAAGTCTTTTCTTACTACTTCAACCCGAGTCCTTTTTATCATTCCTCTTGTCCTTCTAGCGCCTTCAACTTACACCATCTCACTCCTTTCAAACTGGTACAATCCTTGGCATTGAACATGGCTGAATCATCTGTCAATTTTCCTTTATCTTGTCACGTATTGATCTTCCCCTAATTTCAAGCAATTGAATTCATTTCTGATTTTATCCTTTCTATTCTTGGCACTCATCCATCTTAAAATCCTCATCACTTGTTTAATGTGTTTGTTGTTTTGTGATTCCCCAACATTCTGCTCTATATGGTCATGACTTATAAAACTTCCCTTTCATTTTGATGGCCTGTGTTGGTCGCACAACACTCGAGAAGCACCTCTCCACTTCATCCACCCCACTTCTAATTCTATGGGCAACTCCCTCTTCAATTGCTCCCTCATTGATGATTGAGCCAAGGTCATAATAAAATAAATGAAAATTTGTTATTAGGCTCACAAGTTCCCAAAATACATACACTTACATACAAATACAATAGCCTCTTGATTTTTAACAACTCGATGGCTGGAGTCATTTAGCTGGGAATTCATCTACTAGATGGTAACCCATGTGGACTTTAGTTGTACAATGTGTGAGAACTGGCATCTCACCAAAAATCAGATTGGCTGAGATCTTGAGATGTTTGTGTCACAAAAAGTAATATATATATATATATATATATATTTATTTATTTATTTTCTATTCCTGTCAATAAATGAGGATAAGAAACCAAAAGCTAAATGTATAAAAAGCTGACCATGATAGTGATAAGCTGTGACAAGACATCTGAAGGTTAAACCAAGAGCTGGATCTCAAGAGAGAATCCAAAGCATAAATAATGTAGAAGATTCTTTCCAATTCAAGTGTGGGTTGAGGATAGATTTTAATAATAATTTGATGATTCTTTTGTGACATTATGAAAAATTTCTAGTGTTCTTTGAATTGACCTGTTTTATAGGTTCTCATATTCAGAACAAGGTTTTGAATTCTTGGTTTTAGTGCCTGATTTGGATTGGAGCAAAACCATATAAGCTACACATATTGCCTCAAATCTGGATCCAGTAGTTGTCTTGACTTACACTGGACTTTTTATGGAAACTATAGTGTGCTGGTATATAATGAAAACTAAACTTTTAGAACCCAATAAAAACACATTTAAATTTCTAATCTAAGAAAAAAAAGCTACAATCAGCTTCCCAAATATCATAATCATCTTTATCATAAATGATCTGTGGATCTGGTGTTTTTTCCATGGATGTGTCATTTGTGATGAGCTTTTGATCTTGAGGGATAATATAAGTGTTATACAGGAATAAAGACCTAAAGTTACACATATAATGTATCATGGATGAAACCCATGAACTTGACGTGTCAATCATGGATGAAACCCATGAACTTGATTAATTAAATAATCAAGTATTTTGGTGGAATTAAACAAATGAAAAAGCATAAAGATAAATGTTGAGCTCACTAATCCATCACTATTCATCGTGATTTGTGGATATAGTATTCAGTTATGACCAAAAAAAAAGAAAAAGAAAAAGAATATTGTCAACAACCCAATCTATGAACTATCAAAGAGATGAAATTGTGAGTTTTGTGAAGTTCATCCCTCACTACCCATCACATATGCACACTAAACTCATGTATCCTTTGTGTTGAACAAGTGCTTATTGCACACATGTCAAAGTGAATCAGATGATACATGCATCCTCTGAAGCCTCTATGATTTCTAAACAAGAACATTGGACTTGCATTGTTGAACCCAATTTGGATAACTTTAAGGCCTTGAGTACATAGAAAGAAATTATGTGGCTTGCAAGTTTAGCCAGTTTGGGACTTTTTGTGATGAGCAATATGTTATGATAAATGATTTCTGATAATAAAAAGAAATTTTCGTTTTCTTTTTCTTTTTCTTTAAAAGGTGACAATGCTTATAATGAGAACACTTGCCAATTGCTGATCATCAAGATTGTATAGCTTGTACAATTGAAAATGCTGTCTGAATTTTTGTTTTTATTTTTAAAGCTCATCATGAAATTCATCAAAAGCTTGTGCCTAGATTATAATTCAAATTTCACTTTGCAGGGTTATGACATTAGCTTTCTTATCACAAATTATCATTGCGAGGATATGCAAAAGCACAAGCTCATAGATTTTATTGTGCAGTTCATGGAGGCAAGGGTTTGATGGATGTTAACTTCTAAATTTTTATTTCTACTAGATTGCCTAATTCTAGATTGGTTTGTGAATGCAACCCTTTGTGTTATTGGATAGTCTCTGTAGAATTACATTCCATGTTTGTGAGATTTGTTTAGTCACCCACCTTATGCAAAATCAATTCTCATACTACTGAAAAATCATAATTTTATTGCCTCTTGTAGATGTCCTTCATGCATTATTAGTTGAAGCTGCTCTATTCTCTACTTAAATTAAGAATTTTTCATATTTTTTCTTTGATTCTTTGTGGACTTGGGGGATGTTATTGTGCTAACTCTGCCTTAGGACAGTACGACTCTATCATCCTTTTGGTTTTAGAATAGCACAAAATTATTTGGTATCTCAGCATTACTCTCTCTCTCTCTCTCTCTCTCTCTCC
>JAOXJP010000001.1:18690909-18707187 GCA_025762735.1 Platanus orientalis
ATATATATATATATATATATATATATTTTCGTGGACATTTATCGGGCAGGCCTGCAAAGGATCTGAAACTATTGTATAATGGGTGTCACCAAAGAGATCTGCCAAAAATCAATACAATCAGGGTTCTTAACTTTCGATTTTTACTCTTGATTTTGACTCATCAATGTTCCAGAAAAAAGTTTAAAAATCACATGATTAGAAATCATCTGATCTGGGAAAGACCTTTTAGTGCTAGATCCTGGCCAACTGCACATTTCAATTCGTCCAGATTTTGTACTATTGTACTGATGTTTTGTATTTTAAGTACTCAATACACAAGGTGATCCCTGATCCAATCATCTAGGATAGATGTATAAATTATGCTCACATCTACTTGTAAATTCCTCAATCCTAATCTGGAGCTTATGTTAAACCTGATACTGTTGGTCATTTATAGATGAACACCATCTCCATACACTTCTGAAGCCAAATGCTGATTCATTTGACCATGAGAACACCCACGCCATCACTTTATTACCTATGTTAGAAACACTGGGCTTCACTGCAAGTGTCAAGCCAAGAAAGCAGTCATCTGGTTCAGTGTCAAAGTCCCATAGATTCAACTCAAGCTTTGGCTTAGCTCCTGCTGAGGTCAGAAATAGAGAAATTATACCAAAAAAAAAAAAGAAAGAACAAAAGAAAAGAAGAAACGCTAGCTGCATTAAGAAAGAATTATTGACGCACATTGGACCAAATATTAAGGAATTCCTAAATGCACTAAAAAGCAACTCACTCTTGTAATTTGGATCTGGCTGGAAAGGATCCCGGAGTGGATAAGGAACCCACATTCCCACCTATTCCAATGGCACAAGTTAAGTAGAGTATTCCACATCAAGAAATCTGAGAACAAACTTAAGAAGGCATATTACATGGAAAAATGGATGTTGTAGTGATTGCTCCGCAGTCGGTCTCCTTAGTGGGTCCCATGAGAATAGTTTCTATTGACAATACAACAAGTAGGTATGATGATATAACCAAGATGTATTTAGTTGGCAGCAAATTAAACATGACCAGGAAATCAAAATAGAAGGAAAAACAGATTTCATCAACAACCCTCACCATGATCAAATCGATTGCTTCCAAGCTGGCATTAGGAATAATACTTGAAAGATTGGCAGGCACAATCTACACAAAGGAAAAATTTAAAGAAAGGAAAACACCATAAGAAGACCAGCTATCTGTCAGTACAAAAGCTCACCTCAGTAAAACTAAAATTGATTAACCGTGACATGTCCATCCCTTCAGGCATAGTAGTCCAATCTGGGGTACCGAGAACACAACATATTTTGTAAAGCTGATCTGTTTCACTGCTCAAAGAAGAAACAAGTCACTATAGCATGAATAAAGTACAAATAAATGTTGCTTTAAGTTTCTTACTTCAGAAAAAAAAAATCACCATAAATTGAAAATTGGCACACATACAAATCCTAATTTGAATATATATATATATATATATATATAGTAAACAGTATTTGAGTTTTGAATATTTTTTATCTACATGTTAAGAATACTGCTACTAATCTTGACCAGCAAGTCAACTTAAAAGAACCATTAAGTACAGATTTAAATGATGTAATATAAGAAAGAACAAGTTTTGTCTTAATTTTTTTATTTCTCAAAAAGAGTAGAGAAAGCTCTGGGAAACGTGTATGTGTGCATGCGCGCGCGCGCGTGTGTGTGTGTGAGAGAGAGAGAAAGAGAGAGAGAGAGAATGGTGTGGACAGTGAGCGGTCATGCAATCACGCTAGAGGAAGGTATTGGTAAAATGATGCCCCTTATCTTACAAGGTTGACACGAAATCCAGTTGGGTTGGTTGAAGATAAAAGTTGCCCTTGTTATTCAAAACAAAAAACCTCTCAAAGTTGATACTAAGTCCCACCTGCCATCAGTTTTTTTGAGGTATTATAGGTACACACATACAACATATTTTTTCTATAAATACAGACACATGCAGAGAGGTTTTCCAAGTTCCTATTGTTTTATGATTAAGAAACTTCTCCAAAATGAACGCATTATACTTCCTTACAAATCAAACTGTTGGTCCTAAAATGCAGAAAATAATGAGCCTGCTGATATTCTGTAATGCCTTAATTTATTTCCATGCTAATTATGTCTAGTGTACTATTAACAGGACTAAAAGATCTTAACCTTCTTATGACATGTAGCTATAAACTTCAGCTTCTTAGCAGTCCATCTGAAAAACAATCTATCAGCTACAGTGTTTTCTCATGTAATAACTAGAAAGTTCACAGTTACAGTTGTCTGAGTTCGTGTTTCCATGTGGGCATTGTGTGTGTGTGTGTGTGTGCGGGGGGGGCGAGGGGGGAGACCTTGACCATTATGTGTTTCCTGCTGGGACCTATGAATATTTTAGACACGGGTTGATGAAATATCACCTTTCACCAGGAAAAATAGGGCACAATGTGAAAAGCTCAGCTAGTATAGCGCCAATGGCCCACATGTCTGCAAGGAAGTTGCACTTGTTAGTTATCAATCCATTAGCAAAACAATCTTAGAAAGAACAGATCCATACAAAAGCTAAAAGAGCTCATCCTATCAGCTTTGTCCCATAAGAGATTGTGTTATAAGCACTCTTTTCCCCAAGGTGACTAAGTGAATTTATTCTCAAGTATTATATATACGTGGTCAACAGTTTAGCAATGTATGAATATTTTAACAGTGAAAAACTCAAAGAATATTGAATAAAATCAAGGTAGTTATCAGGTACATGGTTCTCTCTCTTCCTTCAATAACATTATAACAGTTACAAGTGAATATTCAATTCATCTTTCATAAGAATTATATCAAATATTGCAGGAGTTAGCAGCATTATAGGAAGGGTATAATAAGAGGCCTCCTAGGCATTAATGTGTCATCTGACATCAGTAGCTAATCCATAGCCTGGCCTGGCCCACCACGGGCCAAACAACTCAGGCCCAAGCCTGGCTGAATACCAGGTATCAAATCCGGGCCATCAAATTTTTATGCCAAGTTTATTTTTGTCAAAATCCAATCCAAGATTTGGCCAATTTAGTGGGCCTTAAATTTAACCCAGGCCTACCTTGTTGGTCCTATAAGTACAGCCCAAAATTGCAACCCCAACAGGCCAAGCCTAAAACCAACCATACCAGCCTATTCTATTAACTCCCTGATGTAGGATGGTTTGAAAACAAAAGCACCTGCAGGTTATGGGACCAACAATAGTCTCAAGCTAGGTTTGAAACTAGCCAAACATATGGTTCAAAACAGATCAATTTGAGGTTTATTCAAATCTGAAAATTCTGGCCGGAAAAGAGATCTTAAGACAATGAGGTTAAACTAATCCGAATGACACAAAATTTAGTACACAACTAGGGAATCCAATGGAGAACAAATTCACAGAATTTCAGAAGCAAAGAATAAGTCTAAGTATATAAAATATTTAAAACTCAAACCTGAGATAGAAGAAGAAGAAGTAGAAAAAAAGGAAGAAAGATAGGTGGCCTCAACCCAAGAGAAGAAGATAAGTACTAAACAGCAACTCAATTCAATAACTCATGCTCTATTCAATTCATTGGGGGTGCAAACCCTTATATAAACTACAATGCTTGGTTGCCAAGAAACTACCTTAAAAGAAATAGAAACTACTTTTAAGGAAATAGAAAATAGACTCTTAACATAAACTAGAAACTCCTATACTCAAACAATACTTGCTTTTAATTGAAAAGTATTACCTACTAATAAACCAAAAGTCTTAACAAACTATAAACTAGATATATACCTATTACTAAGACTTCCTAAAACATATCAAATAGAATTTTCTAAACACTTTATTCTCGTCACATACTGATATCCCACCAGTAATTTGGGCATAACTGTCCCAAATCACATTAGATTTGCGAAATCTTGGTCTCATTTGAAAGGTAACTGAAAAACCTTTCAAGAGACACCAAAATATACCCAAAAAGGCAAGTTTTGATCTTAGAAAATTTATGTTAAAAGTTACGTGATTACAACTCAAAATAAATAAAACCAAATAAACCTAAAACTCTAAGTAAATCTCACATGATCATCCAACTTCTTGTTCCACAAGGTTGCTCCCATATCACTCCACCAGAAAGGAATGCCTACAGGTGGTTATTAGAAAGGAGACTAAAGGTGAAATTGATCAAAGGAAAGACACCACACCATCAACAACAGTGAAAGGAGAACAATTCAAGAGAATATAGTGCTCTTGAAATTAAAGATTCCTTTGAGTCATTCACATTCTCCCTAATCATTATCAAATATGTAAATTCCAGGATGTACTGAACAAGCTAAGTTGCAGTTCAAATCTTGTCTCGTCCCATCCTACTTTAGACAAGGGATTCAGTAAGCTCTCTCCTTGGAGCTGTGTCTTGTGTTGAAGAATGAATGTAAGATTGTGGCACATTATGTCATTAGACTCAATTTAAATTTTGCCACTATTCCACAGCAACTTTTTCACTCTTGTTTGGACCATAGTTACCAGAGCAATAAGTGAAAGTGGGAAGTAATGTGAAAGCCAGAAACGAGGCTTGATAAATCCTTGGTAAGGGAGACACAAAAAACGATAATAATGAAAATAACTATAAGTTACAATCAATAATTTCAACTACAATATAATAAAGTGAATAAACTTAAAGAAAGTAAAAACAAACCTAAAAGCTATATTATGCAAGTACAAAGAATTATAACAAGTAAATCAATATGCAAACCATTTGCTATTTATTAAGTATGTCCAACCATACCTTGGATTTTACCAAACATAAGATTTTTTGTAGATAACTTACATCTTAGAGTCAGACTATAGAAGACATTGTATAAAAACCATCAGATTTGAATCTTTTTTATTGGATTGGAATAAAATAATATAAACAATAAATTTAATATTAAATCTTTTCCTTTTTCTACAATATCATTACTAAATCTCATAGATAATATTTTATTCAATGCTAATAGCATAGGATTTACATTAAATAAAATACAATATTGTTTTTTGGATCATTTCCTAGTCGATTATTCAAACGTTTCTACTTGCTTCACCATTGTATTCCTAAATAGCTTTCACTTGCTTTACTGCACTTCCCACTACTTGGGGAAGCGGAATAGAATTAGCTTCCTAAACGAGCTTCGCAGGAAGCGAGCTTCCCACCTTGTACCAAGCTTCCCTGCAACTATGATTTGGATATATATTTTAAGTACGAAGAGAATAAATCAATTGAATCCCCATGGTTCTCTTTTTTATTTAACTTAGCTTATTTCCAAAATAACAATTTATAATCAGAAAATGGACAAGAAAATTTTAAGGGTGAACTAGTCATTTAATTTTAAAGTTCATTTACTATAGGCGTAACAAGAGATAAATGTGGTTTAGGGCCTGGTCAAAATAAATTATTGGCTTGATGTCTAGGGCCTGTTCAAAAAAGGAACCGAGGCCAAGATGCTAAACTCTGCTCCAACAAATATGATTGCTAACTGGGAATACCCTTTAACTATGCTCCTATGAATATGATTGCTAACTGGAATCCCCTTTCCACCCACAGGATGAATCAAAGATACTACAAGGATGGAGCTTTTGTTTAGAGAGCACGAACATCAGTAACAACTGTAGAGAATTTGCAAATTTTTGACAATGGGAATTGTACTGTTTGTTTTAGCTACTTGCAAATAATCATGATAATGGTTGTCTTTATGATAGAAACAAGGGCAGACTTCGATCTGCAGATTCCATAGAGGAAAGAGAAGATAACAAGAAAAAATGATCTCAACTCTCAATAATACTTCTTTCTTGTTATGTTTCCGTAACTTATATCTTTCTTCTTTTTTTCTGGAGAAAAGAAAGAAGAAAGCATCTCTATTTTTTTAAACTTTGTAAAATTCCAAAAAAAAATTGCAATACAAACAGATAAAATATCACATACCTATTGCAGGTGTGTATGATGAAGATTGCAACAAAACTTCTGGTGCCCGGTACCTTGTATACATAATGTAAGACAAATTACAAAGCACAATAAATTACATATTTAGACAGAAAATCCATCTAAATAAACAGTTTAGAACCAAAAAAGATATTAAGGTGATGCAGCTATATCAAACTCACCACCGCGTAGAAACATAATCAGTATAAGGAGGCCTAGATGTTACTTCTCTTGCTAGTCCGAAATCACCAATTTTTATAATGTCATTTGTCACCAACAAATTCTCTAAAAACGACAGGATGTTTGATAAATATCTTTACAATGAAATCTACATATACCATATATATGTGAAGAAAAAAAAATTCTGCATGAGCCAAAGAATGATAGACTGATAAGGATGTTAATACCAGGTTTTAGGTCCCGATGAAAATATTCATTTCTATGCATATATGCAAGTCCCTGTAGCACTTGAGACATAAGGTTCCGTATCTCTGCCTCCGAAAATGGAATTTTCCGGTCTCTCATGATCTGGTATAGATTATATTCCTGTACACATGAATTCTAGAAGCAATAAGAATCAAGCTTCTGTAATTTATACCAAGGCTCAACTTGAATCGGTATTTTGTAAGCCTCAAAATTATGTGCAAGACGCAGCCACCACTGAAAAAGTTATTCCATGATACTTTGCTTTCTAAACCACTAAATTTGACTAAAATAATAATAGAAAATCATGAAAGAAACATCATAACATTAAAGCTAAATTGAATTCCATAGTTTCAAAATCTTGCATTGGCATTAATAAAATCCCAAGGTATTCCTTGAAACCATAGTTGAAAAGAAGTTTGATCCAAGATCAGAAGCTCATTTGGAAAGTCAATTCTATTCTGTTTCCCCAAGTAATGGGAAGTATATGAGAAGCATGATGAAGCGAATGGGGAAGCGAATGGAAGTATTTAAAGAAGTAATTGAGAAACGATCAAAAAAGCGGAATTGTATTTTTTTAATATAAACTCTATGCTCTATTAGCATTGAACAAAACATTTTTATTTAGAATTTACTATTGCTTTTGTAGCAGGAAAAAAAGAAGAAAGATTTAGTATTGGTTTCAGTTGTTTACACTATTTTATATCAATCCAATAATAAAAGATTCAAATTTCAATGGTTATAGTATAACTCAAAGATGCCTAGTTATCTGCAAAAATCTAATGTAAGGTAAAATCTATGGAATGGCTCTTTATATTGTTAAAAACTTGAGCACATGATAAGATAAAAATATTTGTTATACGAATAATTACTACCTTCAAATAATTCTTAAGTATTTTTTTTTTCCTGTAATTACTTACTTGTATATTGATTTGTATGTCATGAACCTTTGTTACTTGCATGGCATAGTTTTTAAATTTGTTGATTATTTTATTGACGTAATTCACTTTATTGTATTGCAGTTGTACTTATTGGTTGTAACTTACTGTCATTTACTTCTTCTTAGTAACCACTAATTGTAGCTGTACTTCTGGGTTATAGACATATTGTTATTCACTTCCTATGTGTATCACCTAACCTATTATTTTTATTTCATTTTCTAGTCATTTCATAATATTTTTCTTCTCACTCTAGTAACTATGCTCAAAACATGTTACAATCCCAAAATGGTTAAATGGATATAGATATGTGGTTGTTTGCAGAATACTAGCAAATTCCTCAAAGATCACAATTACGGAATAATAGTGTCTACCAGAGCGCCAATTTCTCATTAAAATGTTTATGTAAGGTTGTATATTCACCAGCCAATTGCATGAAATACGCATGTGTAAAAGTGAGAGCCTTGAAAATTCCAATGACCAAGATTCTGGATATGAATGCAAAAACTATCACATGCAAGTTAGCTGAGAGAGAAAATGCACTAACTAGGTGAATTGGAAAAACTGGAACAGAAAGTATGTTTGACAAAGGTACTGGACTGGGGTCCAGAAAGGTTTTCCTGTGGTCTAATGATCAATTTCCAGAATCTGTTCAGGACAACCTATAATCATAATCTGACAATTGATTCTAAAAATACAAACCAAACGTGGTACAGAAAATCAAGTCTACAGTTCCTCAATTTTCACTTCTTTTTTTTTTTTTGATAAAAAAACTTAGATTTTATTAGGAAAAAAAAGGAGGAAAAATGAAACAACAAAAGTACAACAAAGAGGGGGACACCCCGACAGACCACAACCAGGTGTCACACTATCACTAACAAATGAAGACAAACCCAGCCACCACGGTTGGCTAATTTATCGGCCAACACATTCTGTGCCCAAGGGATATTAGAAAGAGTGATGATTGCTACAATCAAATGGGAAGAGATGCAGAACCTGAAGACATGGAGTAGGATCCTTTGCTTGTTCATATGGGTCAAACCAGAGAACAAAGCCCAATGGAAGGTACTCATTGAAAAGTTTAAAAGTGGTACCATGAAATCCTCAATCTGTGTCATCCCACAAAGTTTTGGTGGACAATTTTGAAATAAAGTTTATGATGATTTAGCTTTTTGTTCATTTTCTAGAAGGGGTATGAAAACACTTCCTAACTATGTTGTTTTTTTTGGTTGTATCTTTTGGTTGCTTGCCTCTTGTATTTTATTGGCTATATATATATATACACGTTATTCATCAGAAAAAAAAGGTGGGGCATTGAAGTTATCAGTGAAGAAGGAAATATTATATGGAAAATCCTACTATTGCATTTTGTTGAGAGATTTTTTTAATTTTTTGGGAGGGGAGGATAAAAAAAGAAAGATGAGTCCATACTCAAATAAGAAGAAAAACAGCAATTTGAGATGAAAACAAAGCCAATGTTAATATCAGCCTCAATTCTTAAAGAGTTTAAAGGCTTCTCAATGGTGGATTTGCATGCCAATTGGAAGGAAATTATTAAGTGGGATGCAGGTGTTATGTTTGGCTGGTAGAGTGAGCTGTTTTCTTCTTTTTTTAGTCCAGGAGTTTTGGTAAGTAGTGCTCCATGTTAAAATATGTTACACAAAGGGGTAACATACATACGAGGGAAGATCTGTCTTTATGTATTGTATGATTGGTATAAAAGCGTTTATGTACTTGTAAGGGTATGAATGGTACTTTCATCCCTACATATATAAAATAATTACAGTACTTCTCTCATACGATTTCTTTGTTCTTCTTCTGTCTCTATACTTTACTTCTCTCATTCTACTAATCTACTGCATATTAGATGTAATAAACAAGAGGAAAACTACTTGATATCAGAGCCAAGCCAGGTCACGAGTTCGAATCCTGGTGAAAGTATTGTCCTGAATGTAGTGGTGTGCATGTGTATACATGTTGTGTGGACTCACAATTGGATCCTCGAGTGTGTTCCCAAGAGAGAACAGTCAACAGTGTTCCTCCTAGGGGTGTTGAAGTATATTAATTTGTCTCGTAACACCTTAAGGTTTTGGGAGAGTTGGTTAATTTACTAGTAACATCCCATAGTGTATGTGATGCGGACATCACTGCCAAAGCCCATGTGGGGCCCACATGAGTTCAGCTGGCGGAGGAGAATTATGACACATATTGGAGTTTTATTTCGAGTTATATTAGAAATTAGTTTTAATTATCTTTTGTTATTTGGATTATTATTAGTTTCTGTTTTAATTAGATTAGGAATTGAAACTCTTTTCTTTATTTATGTTGGAGTCAAAGTCCAACTAAGTTTAGGATTTAGACATGGGTTATATAAAGACCCAAACTATTGTTTATTTTTCATGATGGCTTGATCAAATAAAGAGTTTTCTGCATTCTAGCTCATGGCAGGGTGTGTTTTAAAAATTCAGAGAGAGTAGTTTTCCCTTAGAGAGAGTCCTAGGGTTTGTTTTTCCCTTGATGAGAGGCCAAGAACCCCTGTTCTTGTAGTGAGAGGATGCAGAAATAGGTATTATCTTCTTTATTCCTCTTCTTATTTTCTTCTTTATGATGACATCAAGTTAGGAACTCAAATCTTGAAGGTTTTCTTGGTTTTTGATTATTGAAAATCTGCTGTTTTGCCTCAACCTGAAGAACTCCATTAAAGAAATTCGCTGCAGAGTTCTTGGGTGCTTTCTAACCTGCGGCTGCTCATATATATATATATATGTGTGTGTGTGTGTGTGTGTGTGTGTGTTCAGTCTTAGTTTTAAATCAGAATTCTTCTGGTATCTATGAACAGTCAACTCGCAGCCTTCTAATCAACCCTTTTCAGTCTCTTTCTTTAGGGTTTGTACCCCTATAGCCTATAGGTTCTATTCAAAACCCCTCAATTTCCCCTGTGATTCCCCATCTTCTAGCCTTCTGATTTCAAAGATTCCCTGATCTGTTTTACAAACTCATTAAGTACCTTTTCTGAAACTCTTAAATTTGACCCACCTAGACTTGTCCAAAATTCTTGAAATTATAACCATAGAATCTTGGTAGGATAAATACTGATCTAGAAATTTTCAGAAAATTCTGACCCATTGTAATTTTCATCCAAATTTATAAAATTACGTATTTGCCCCTGGTCCGAAATTCAATATTTTATTTTCTGGGATACTTTTCTGCTATTTTCTATTGTTCCACATCACCCACATCATTCTGGCCAATGGGAGTAACCACAATTTGGCCCAAAAAAGCATGACCACCCATATCCTGATAATCCTATCACAATATTGCATACATAACTAAATTACATTTGAAACAGATCTCATATTATATGAAATAAAATGTACAGATGTGTCTGCACTTCGGGTTTTCTAGGGACACTGTCAAACACCACCTATTAGTGTCAGTCACTGACATAGATTGATACTAAGATAACATTCTGGTCATGAGCATAGCATCAACATACATACAACTTTCAGAAATAGTTGAAATTAATACAAAAGCTCAAATCCTCACCATGTACTCAAAGATTAAGAAAAGTTCATGGTTTTCCCTAACAATCTCCTTCAACTTGACAATATTTGGGTGATTCAATTTGCGGAGGGCCTGCAAAAGGATAAGATAAAATTTTACATGATAACATGAATGACAACAATATATGTAGTATGTTTTATTTGTCAGTAATGCTTGTGTCACTGAGAATAACATGTAAAATGGTGATATTTTCCAATCAGTAGGGTAATAACTTATAAGCATACCTTAACTTCACGTAGATTTATGCACACTTCCCATAAGTAGAATTTTCTCTTCATTTTCTTGACAGCAACCTATGACCAAAGTAAACATCGTCAATCTTCAAAACTCATGAAATGGATTCAATACTTAAGGATGCATAATATACACACACACATACATATATTGATTGGTAATCATATATTTAAATAATTGTGTATAAAAAATAAAGGGATCAGAATTCTTCTAGAATAAACACCATTATACCAATAATTTTTCCATATAAAAGAACCCTAGAATTTCTAATTGTTGCCCAAATCCCATCTTGGATTCTTTCAAGACAAAAGTGCAGTTGAGTGGAAGAGACCCAACATCCGCATAAATTCCTGGCATCAGTCTAGTAATATCTTCAATATCCTCATATTTGCTCTTTCCAAATTCTCCAACATATTGTTAATAAAACCATCTTCCATAATAGATCCAAAGAAAATAGTAGGCCAAGATGCAAATATCTCAGGGTGCCTTGGGCATAACATGATTCAAGCTACATTAAAAAAATAAAAATAAAAATAAAAAAATAAGAAGAAAAAGAAAAAGAAGAAGAAGAAGAAGAAGAAATACCTCCGATCTTAGCTATGCTGCAACGTAAAAACAGATATTCAACTAGGGATGTCAATGAACTGAGTTAACTCGGCTCAGCTCATTAAGAGCCAAGCCTGAGCTTTGATTTAAGCTCGTTTATTAAGTGAGCCTGAGCCGAGCTTCACTAAGCTCAACTCGTTAAAAGCTCAGCTCGTTAAGAGCTTGGTTTAGTTAATAACTTTATCAATAGAGACAATAGTAATGTTCAAATAAGAAAAATTAGGTTAATGAACCATTAAGGATGTTGGGCCTCCTTTTTTTCTAGTGAACCGAACCAAGCCTGAGCTTGGCCTTCATGTGATGAGCTCGGCTCAGCTCAGTTCGTTGACACCCCTATATTCAACCTTCACCTCCTTACACAAAATGCACCAATGAGCCAATCTAAAGCCCCTGGATTTCAAATAATCTACATTGTGAACTTTGTCAAGTACGAACATTCTCCTCACAATATTTACTAATGTGCCAATCTAAAGTCCCATGGATTTCAAATGATCTACATCATGAACTTTGTCAAGCACCGCTAGCTATATGAATCCTTCCACTCTTGCTAAACCAGGCCTTCCCCAAATATATTCATTTGCTCTATTTACCGCTGGTGGAGGAAGAAGTGATAGTTTTTGTAGTCGAGGTGGTAGTATAAATAAAGGCAGAGGTTGCGACTCAAGGGGAGCATGTGGTAGAGTTCAAGGTGCTAGGCTATACACCCCTTGTAGTAGATATATATAACCACATGGCTGATAGTGTTGGGATAAACATGGTAAGTCTACATCGGCTAATTAGGCTACAGCCTCCAAAGAGATGGATGACGATCAACCATAGCATCCTTTCTACGGTATCGGTAGAGTATCTCTCTCCTGGGAATATAATATAATCGATTGGTAACTAAAACTAACAGTGATGCAGTACAATGGGAAAGATACCAAAAACTGATGTAGAATAATTCCCAAGGCCTCATAATTTAAAATAAAGAGTGTGGAAGGAAATTTTTTTTGAAAAAGGTAATGTAATTTAATAACCAAAAGAAACGATAAGCTTACAACGCTAGCACAAGGAATGCTAGCTAAAATCAAAAAGGAGCCTCAAGGCTCAATATCATGGAAAATCAAACGATCCCAATTGAAAATCCAAGACTCAAAAAGGAGGGTTGGTCCTATTGGATGAACCATAAAGCCAGGCATACAATCTTGATAAAGTCTCATCCAAAACCTTTCGGGGTTGCCCCTGAGATCCCTCAAAAAGTCTCATGTTACGTTCCTCCCAAACCGACCAACATAAAGCCGCCGGAATTAAACACCATGACTGCCTTCCAATCACACTCCATTCATTGCACCTCTGGGAAGGCCAACTTTGGAGCAGACCATTAACAGACTCCAGATGGACCCACAACACCCTACAGTGGGAGAAGAAATAAGTCCATAGAGGACCCATAGAGCATCATACATCAACATGACTGAGAATCCTTTGTCCTCATTACGGATCCAAATCATCTCATCTTCCAATCCCTGATCTCCCACTAGATACTTCTCAAGAATATCCATCAAACGACCCATTTCCTCTATCTCCTAGTCATTCAAATTTCTTCTGAGTTTAAAGTCCCAAGAACAAAAAAACCCTAGTCTGAATCATATGGTCATGCATTGACCCATTCTTGGAGGAGAAACAAAAGCAAGAAGGGAAGAGGGTTTTGAGGGGCTCCTTAATGCACCATGGATCCAGCCAAAAACGAACCTGGTTACCCTTGTTCACTTTAAACATAACAAGCCTGAAGAAATCATCTGTTTTTTAAACAATGCCCTTCCAGACTCCACAACCCATTGGACCCGTCATATCATTAGTAGACCGACCTAGTCTACCTTCCCCATACCTGGCCACAATAAAACGCCTCCAAATCGCATTTCTTTCAGAACCAAACCGTCATAGCCACTTGGGAAGTAAAGCCCTGTTCATCTCCCTCATTGTTTGAATGCCCAAGCCCCCTTGGGAAACCGGACTACAAATTTTGTCCTAAGCCACCCAATGGATCTTTCTTTCCCCTTAGTTGAAACCCCACAAGAAATCCCTCTATAGTCTTTCCATCTTTTGAACCACAGACTCTAGTGCCTTGTAAATGGACAATACATAATTTGGTATATTAGCAAGGACACTCTTCAACAAAATTAGCTTCCCCCCATAAGAAAGGAAATTACCTTTCCAATGTCCTAGCTTACTGCCCAACTTTTCTAATACCTGATTCCAAATCGAGCTGGAAGATGACTTTGCACTAAGAGGAAGCCCTAAATAAGTAGGCAGAGGAGTCACAACACACTCAAGAATATCGACCATTTCATTTATCTCCGGCACCACCCCAACTAGGCTAATGGCCGACTTACTCCAATTCACTTTCAGACCTATAGCCGCCTCAACAATTAAGAGAATACGTCTCAAATTTCGAATCCCCTCCATATCCACTTTCAACAGGAACAAAGAGTCATCCGCAAATTGGATAAAGGGAACGGTAAGGTTTTCTTCTCTAGCTTTAAAGCCTTCAAAAAGCCCCACAGCTTCAGCCTTCGCCGATAATCTCCCCAACAAATCTGCCACCAAAATGAACAAGTACCGGGGAAGCGGATCACCTTGTCTCAGACCTCTGCTTTCTTTGTAAAGGCCTTTGGGAGATCTATTCACCAACACAGAAAAAGAGGGGGAAGTAATACAAATTTTGATCCAATTCCTCCACTTAGTGCCAAACCCCATGCGCTCCTAGATCCAATCAAGATATCCTCAATTTACGTGCTCATAAGCTTTCTCCATATTTACCTTGCAAATAATTCCGGGCCATCCCGTTCTAATCATGGCATCAATAGTTTCATTAGCTAGCAAAGAGCAATCTGTGATTTGCCTACCTGGCAGAAATGCATTTTGAGATTCCATCATAATAGAGCCAAGAACTCGTTTGAGCCTAATTGCAAGAGTCTTAGCCAGTAGTTTGTAGATACACCCCAAAAAACTTATAGGCCTATAATCTTTCACTTTCGCAACCTCCTTTGGAATTAACGTGATAAAAGTGACACTCAGACTTATACACCATTGGTCTTGCGAATAAAAAGCTTCAGAGGCTTCCAAGACATCCTTGCTCACCACGTCTCAACAAGTTTTGAGAAACTTAGTAGGGAAACCATCTTGACCCGAGACTTTATCTTCCTCCATGCTATTGAGAGCTGTTGAAATTTCCTCCTCAAAAAAATGTTTTTCAAGGCTCGCACGTTGATTCTCTCTTAAAGGGTCCCATTGCACTCCCTATAAAGAAGGACGAGTAGGTATAGGATCACAATACAAGTCAATAAAATATTGTTCAATATTATCCCGAATGACTACCTGATCATAGACCCAATCTCTTTGCACCCTGAGCCTACTAACTTGATTAATAGATCTCCTCCAGCTTGCCATTTTGTGGAAAAAAAAATGTATTTCGATCTCCCTCCTTAAGCCAAATAGCCCTTGATCTCTGTCTCCACGACATCTCTTCCATCTTCAATAATAAGTTGTAGTCTTTTTCAACCCCCTTTTTATCCCCCTTTTCCTCCTCAGTCAGACCAGAATTCATCCCTTTCAACTTCAGGACCTCTAATTTGCATAAACACGCTATTTTCTTTCCTCTAGCCCTCTAAACTCCTCTTTTCTCCATTTCAAGATGCAAGCTTTGAGTAATTTCAACTTTTGCCCAAATTTGAAGCTAGGAGTGCCTACCACCACAAACCCCTCCCATCACGTCCTGATTTTATCTATAAATCCCAGAACTTCAAGCCACATCACTTCAAACTTAAATGGGTGGGGGCCCAAATTGAATGCAATAGGACCAAGGAGAATTGGAGAATGGTCTGAACCCATACCCAGAATCACCTCTTGACAAAAGGAAATGTGTTCCATCCAATCAGCCGAAAAGAAAAGAAAGCGATCTAGACAACTACTTGTTTAGTAGTTCGACTAGGTATAAGGACCTCCCCTCAAAAGGTAAATCCACCAACCCCATCTCCTCAATAAATTCATTGAAATTCCACATATGATGAGTATAGGTAGAAGCCCCTAACTTTTCCCCCAGACACCTTACAGCTTTAAAATCTCCCCCAATACACCACGACACATTCCATTCAACATTTATTTGACAAAGGTCATCCCTTACCACTTCAAAAGCAATTTGATCCATAGGCCCATACACTCTTGAAAACACCAATCTACTATCTTCTAACTTGGACCTACACAAAATGAAAACAGAGAAGTCTCCTATCTTTTTATCCAACACCTCCACTATATTTTTATCCCAAGCCACCAAAATCCCTCCTGCCGAATCAGCCATTGGTTTATGGATAAAGTCAAAGTGTCTCCTTCCCCACATATTAACTGATGTAGGATACGTCTTGAAAAGAGAAATTATGCATAGAAAAAGGAAAAAGAAGAGGGAAGAAGAGAGAGAAATAAGGGATAGAGGGTAGAATACTCACCTCATGTGAGGGGTTGAGAGAAAACTTGGGATACCACACTCATTTCAACACATGTGTGTCTTCTTTTCAAATAATCAT
>JAOXJP010000001.1:18707287-18718457 GCA_025762735.1 Platanus orientalis
GTGCGGGCCTCTGGCCGGGCCGTGGTAAGCCCACGCCCGGCCCTCAATAAATGTGGGGGCCTTGGGCCCTCGCCGGGCCTAGCTCGGGCCGGGCTTTTTCGGGCCTATTTGAGGGCCGGGCTTGGGCCAGTCCGGCCCATGCCCACCCCTAGTTAAAGGATATGTTTTGGAATCATGTTTGCCTTAAGGTGAGGTCTGGTAGGAAGATTAAGTTTTGGGAGCATAGGTGGGTGGGGGATGTTCCTTTGAAGGACGCTTTTAGGGTTTTATTTAGGTTGGCTTTGGATCCAAGTGGAATGGTGAATGAGTTTTTTGATTATGATAGGAACTGCTGGAGTCCTAGATTCAGGCGAAATCTTAATGATTGGGAAATGGATGAGAAGTGTAGTCTTCTCAAGGTGCTTAATGGTATAAGCTTAATAATAGTTTGGTGGATGATTGGTGTTGGGTTTTGAATAAAAAAGGAGTTTTTTCGTCCAAGTCCTTGTATCTAGAGATGGTTCGGAATCGGGCAACTGAGTTTCCTCATAAAACCATTTGGAATCCCGATATTCTTTCAAAAGTTGCTTTCTTCTTTTGGACTACGTTTTTGGATAAAATTCTCACTCTCGATTATTTACAAAGTAGAAGTTGGAATTTGGCAAATAGGTGTTACCTTTGCTTGAGAGAGGAGTTTATTAATCATCTCTTTATTCATTGTGCTATGGCAAATGCGATTTGGGTTTTCTTTCTCACTCATTTTCGGGTCTCTTGGACTTTCCTTAATCTCTTTTGCGAGTTGGTCTCAGGTTGGTGGATATCTAATTTGGAGGATCTTGCCTTGGCTATGGTTGGCTCTTCCAGGTGTGATTTGTTGAGGCTTGTGGAAAGAAATAAATGCTAGGTTATTCGAGGGAAAGTATAAGAATCAGGTGGAGTTGCCCTTTCTATTTATAGGTCCTTGCTCAATTAGATCTCTGTTCAATTGGATTTCGATGATAGGGAGTGGGAGCTTTTTTGGTGTGAGAAGTTGTAATTCTTTTGTTTTTCTTGTTTTTTTTCTTGTTGTTGTTTTGCCTTCCCTCTTCACCGGCTTGGTGAGTTGGTTGTGTTTTTGCTTTTTTTTCTTCTGCAATAAAATTTGATATTTATCTCTCAAAAAAAAAAAAAAAACACAAAGTTTCTAAACTTTTAAACAACTAAATCATCCAAACTTTCTAAAAATACTATTACCGCAATTTTTTACAACCCTTTAGTAATTTGGTCATAACTTTCCCAAAAAAAGGGATTACAACTAAAAACCCAAAAAAAACTAAACTAAACATAGCACAACTCCAGCAAATCTGAGTTAAGACCCTCCAAACAGGGAATTGATCAATGTAAAAAGGCTGGGAACCCTTGCTATTGCTGCCATCAGTAATACATCTCAAAAATCCCTCTTTGGTGATTCCAGAAAACAGAGAAAGTTACTTCTCTTCTACCGCAAGTAATCACACCACAGTAAGCTTTGATTTGGTGATGTTAGATCAGAGAATCTGTAGTCTATGTTGTCTCCAAATAGGTCTTCTGTAATGGGGTAGTTCTATGGTGCTGAAAATTTCCAGACAAGGGGTAGTTAAGGGTGCTACAGAATTTATGGGTTGAAGATGAAAATTTTCTGAGAAGAAATCGGGTTGGGATGACTTAACAGTGAAGAAGATGATGGGATTATGATGTTGCAGAGAACAATAACAGAAGAATAGAAAAAGGAGAAAAGAAGAAGAAGAAGAAAGAAAGAAAAGAGAAGAAGGAAGAAGAACCTCCATTTGTGGGAGCCAAGAAAAATATCAAAAAAAATTATTATTATTAAATCTCTCATAGACATACACATGTTCTACAGTGAAAAGGTAGACAAGTCATTCTTCATCTCCTAAAGTTATACATAGATGGAAATAATACCGTACTTTCTCGTTCCTTTCTCAAAGACTAGATCATTTTCCAAAAAGGTGAGATTTCCGGAAATGGGCACCTATAAGTAAGTTTCACCATATCCCTTTTTTTTTTGGTAATCAGAAAAGAAGCTCAACCTAGAGGTCGGAGTAGAACAATCTTTATACAGTACCCTTGACAGCCTCCAAGGAGTATTAGAAAACCACTTATTAGCCATAGATAAGCGGGAACCCCACTTGGCTACCACATGGGCCGATTCATTAGCAGATCTTTTCACAAATTTAAAGATACTATTATCAAAAACTAAGATACCTTGCACCACATCATTGATTTCAACCGCAATTTCACTGTTTGGATTATCTAGGATTTGGATCAGTCTAAGGACATCCCCTTCCAAAACGTTCTTCCTAGAATCAATGGTTGCCACCAAATGTTGTCCTAAGATGACTGCCTTGGCCTCCACTACCAAGGCTGAGAAAGCACTTCACCTGTCCGCTCTCGCTACCAAAAGACACCCCTTGTTATCCCTAATTACTGCCCCTATACCCACTCTCTATATCCCTTAAATACACATTTAGACAACTATGGTTCAAGTTTGTCTCTGAAAGACAAAAGATGTAAAACATAGCATGTAGAACCAAAGACACGCAATCATGAGTAGTCAGGAGATAACCACATCTCAACAGGAGCTACATTTACAACAGTAAAGCTGAGGAGATGACTGATATATTTATTATTGAAAATATGTCAGGTTTGTATAGTAGATAGGAATAAAATTACACAAACAGACATTTTTTATAGTTAAATTCACCCCATATTTTCAAACATTCTCCCTTCTATTAAGGTGTGACAGTTATACGTCCAGCAAAAAGTATAAAAGCTCATCATATAATAAGGTCCAACAAAATCCCCCTATGCTTAAAAACCTATAAGAAAAGCAGAGAAATATAAGATGATAGTTTTAACTTATACTTCAAAGTTGCATATAATCCATTATATTTAATTCTTATTGGGAAGACCATAACTTACAATCTCATTCGTCTGTACATTGATGGCCTTGTATACACTTCCACAGGTTCCATCTCCAAGCTCTTTCATAACTTTATATCTGAAACCAATAGATAGCAAGAAACACAGTAAAACCACCAAAAGACAAACTGGACAAAATCCAATGATGAGAAATTCCAGGCATATGGTAAATCACCTTTCCATTGTTAGATCTGTATGCAGTGATAAATAAGGAAGATCTCAATGAACTTCTAATGACTTCCAGACAAAGGCCTCTACACGGGCAATGCAGTGTCTTTCCCTTGATTGTAAGTAAAGATTACTGCTAAACTGTAGCAAGAAATATAAGATGCTTTGAAAAGCAATCTGTTCATGATACAAGTGATTAAATATCACCCATAAGGTGATCGACATGCTTAAATGCAGCGTCTATATGCTGCAATAAACTAATATCATCTACAAGCAACTAGTAATATCTGCAACAACTCAGGTATAACTCCAGTGGGGGAAGTGTTCAACTTAATCCGAAGAAAATCCCAAACATTAATGTATATCTGATCCATCTACTTTGGTGAAATGCCTAGTAAGAACTGGGGCAACCAAGCTGCAAATAATTACAACAAGTCAATTAAAATTCTAACAAGCTAAAGCCTTAACTATGAAAATCAGCTTAGTAAAAAAAAATCGTATTAAAATGAAGTTCTGTTCTAGGAATACCCAAAGTATTCCACCTCACCTCCCAATCAAAGGATATTTAGGGGTTTTCAAATACGTATTTCATCTGGGATTACACAAAATTCTCAATTCGATAGGCAGAAACATATCCAAACCAAAAACAAAATAAATTTCACCAAAATCAAATACCTTGGCGTGAACCATTGCAACTAGAATACAAACCAAGCCCTAAAATTTTTACCAGAAATCCGGGATCCTAACTATTATTTCACAGCCATTAACAAACTCCCGATTCCTTCTTCAAAACAGAATTCGATGTAAAATCCCGAATTTATAACAATAAAATCCTCTTCTTCTCTTTTAATCAATAAAATCACTAAAACAGATTAAAATTTTAAGAAAACCAACCATTATATACAAAAATGAATTCATCTGCATTGAACAAACAGAAAATCAAAAAAAATCAAAACCCTTATCAAAACATTATCCAAAAAGCTACCGGAAGAAAACTCCGACCACATTCCGATTCTCAGCATGCCTCTTGGATGAAAATTATACAAATCGAAATCCCAAGAACTCAAAAACACAATAACATTTAAACTGAACAAAAACAGATCGAGGGAAAAGAAAGAAAAAAAAAAAAAAAGCTTACCATCGATGCTAACGAACATGAAAAGATGCTGCACAACAAGAAGGATTAGAGAAAAGAGAAATAATCATACAGCAACTAATCAGCAATGTAGGAAGGGTCTCGGTAATAACGAGACGTAGAGAATCAGATTTTCGCTGTCGCCATTAGAGCTAAATCCGTAGAAGAAGAGGAGAAGAAGCCAAGAGAGAAATATTTTAAAAATAAAAATAACAAAAAAATAAAATACAATGGATGAAGAGGTGGTGGGGAAGAAAAGTGAGGTGGTCCCCACTACCGCAATTTTTTTTTTTCACCAAATTACTAGAAACCCACTGGAATGTTTCAAATTTACGGAAATGGTATTGACGATAAGAGCTTTTTATGAGCTGCGTGCTTTTGTCGTTTTGCTGGAATGTTGTGGACAGAGGGAGATGGAGGGTTTAGGACGTAAAGATAATTAAGGTAAAAATATGTGGGGGTTTTGGTCATTTCGTATATTTTTAATGGTTGCTTTAATTGTATTTCGAATAGTGTTGGTTCGAAGGAGCGACGTGTACACGCTTGGTCCTTAAGATCGAAGCACGAAAACTTTGATAGAACAACATCTTCTGTGACCTGAAATTAATGTGATCATGTGTGCCCACACCACAGACTGACATGTGGCATGCGTAAGGATTAATATCCTCTGCAACCCCGAATATTTGAGCCGGGTTATGCCATCAATCTAGATTCGCTACGTTGCATGCATCCACTACCGGAGAGACAAAAGCAAACGGGAGTAGATAGATATCAAATTGAGGGCTTGGATTATGTGCAAACGAATCTTGTGAGAACTGTGCAAACGGCACCAGAGGGGCTGACACATCAGTGCCGAAAAGTGATTTACACTTTTTGGGGGGCGCTTATCACTTTTCTGCGCTGATGTGTCAGTACCCTGATACCGTTTTCACAATTCTCATGAGATTCGTTCTCACCTAATTTTTTTTCCCAAATTGACATTAAAGGCAATTGTGAATGTATCCTGGTTAGAATGACAAAAATGCCCAAGGGTGCATTTTGTTGAGTATGGATTGGTGCCAACTAGGGCGATAATCCGCGACCAGCCTTGAGCTAAAAACGGGATCGGCTTATGAACGCTTCCCTTAACAAATGCTCATCATTGCTCCTTGTCAGGGGCAAACACATCAGCATTGAAAAGTGATTTTCACTTTTTTGGAGAACACATATTCACTTTTCGGCACTGATGTGCCTGCCGCCTGACAAGGAGCAGTGGTTAGCATTCATTAAGGTGAGCATTTTTTACGCATTCACGCTAAAAACTCTGGCTCATTAGTTGAACCCACGCGTCAAGCCCAGCCCATTTAGCTAAACAACATTTAAGTCAAGCATGTTCATAATTGCAGGAAGCTTGGTACAGTGTGGAAAGCACATTTGTGAAGAGGATTAGTTTGGTTTTTTCAAAATTTTGTAAAACATGTGGGAAGCAATTGAAAAGGCAAGTGGAAGCAATTGTGCAAAGCAAGTTAAAATATTTTAAAAAACGAGTAAGAAGTGATTCAAGAAACAATTAGGAAGCAACCCAAGTATTGGCATTGAAATTTTTTTATTATTAATACTATTTTATTCCAATAAAAAAATTATTCAAATCCAATTATTTTATACTAGGTACCGTATAGTCTATCTCTAAGATGTCTAGTTATCTTAAAAATCTTATGTCTGGTAAAATCCAAGGTATGGTTTTCCATGCTAATATCATGGGAGTAAGGTATGGCTCTTTAAGTTTGGTAAATTGGATCAAATGATAAGATGATATTATTTATTTTTGGTATTAATTGGTACCCCCATATGATTCTTAAGCATTCTTTTCTGTTACTTAGTTGTATATTGATTTATAAGTAATAATTATTAGGTACTTGATAATAGACTTTTTAGGTTTGTTTAAATTACTTTATTGTGTTTTTACAATTTATTTTATTGTATAATTTAGTTTTACACTTTAGTTTTGTTTAACCTTCTTGTCATTTCATTATTTTTCTAACATTTTTTTAATTGTTTGCAAATTACACCTTACTCGCTTAAAGTGTCAATGAATCGAGTTTTGCCAAATTCAATTCAAGCTCATCACATGAAGAAAAAAAAAATCCCAAGCCCTGTAAAGACAGGGATGCCTCAAGCTCGGCTCCACTTACCAAAACCCAAAAGTAATTTTTAGCAATATGCTCAACAGCCTAATGGCCCATTAGCTCAAGCTATAGTTTGTTGAAACATGCTTCATGGCCCACTAGTGATCTAATGGACTTGTTTGAAATGAGATTTAAAGTATTGTGTGTGTGTGTGTGTGTACCAAGTCGAGCTTTTAACAAGCTAAGCATAGTGAAACTTGGCTCAGGCTTGAAGGTTTAGTTCAACTTTATAAGCTTTAAACAAGGCTCATGCTTAGATCATAATGAGCTGAGATCCGAACCAAGCTAACTCGACTCATTGACGGCTCATATCCGTTTCCCTAATGTTTTCCAATCTCTTCTTGACTTGTTCCTCATTGCTTCCTTCTAGTTCTTCAATCAGTTATTAATAATTTCTCGCTTCCTATAATCCAAAGATTTAGTTTTCTTTCCATTTATCAATTTCACATCACTTATCTCTTTCCCTTCTCACCTTGGAAATTATGGTTCATATCATCTCGATCTTATTGACAAGATATCATATTATTGTAGAGAGTTAAGGTCTTAGAAAGAATACACTAGAAAATTAGCAGGTTAAGGTTGATTATAAACGTGTCAAGTCAAAGCGGGTCAATCCGCTTTGATAGGGTTATTAAAATTGGTCGGGTTTGGGTTGACTCGTATAGTCGTGTACCATTAACTTGACATGACACGAATTTAATCCACCAACATGAATTACAACACAATCTGCAGACCCAACATGAAATTAGTGGGTTAGGGTTGACTGTAAACATGTTTGGGGTCAAAGTGGGTCAACTGGCTTTGACATGATTAATAGATGGGTTCGGTTTTGGTTGACATATATAGTCGTATATTCTTACCTAGGGGTGTCAATGAGCTGAGTTGAGCCAATCTTTGCCTAGCTCAACTCTGGCTCGTCATATGAAGACAAAGCTCAAGCTCTGCTCAAGTTTATAAAGGCAGACTTGTTTCAGGCTTGGCTTGACTCGTCAAAACCCAAAAGTAACAATAACAATGGGAATAACATAGCAGAGAAGAGGTTACTAAGAAATCTAATGACAACAATGAAGAAAACCTAAGCAGAGAAGAGATCACTAATATTAATAATAACCCTACAAAATCTTAGACAAACCAATAAAGATTAAAGAATATCAAAATAAAAATGTGATTTTTTTTTTTTATAATTTCATGACAAAAACAGATATATCTCACACCCTGTCGAACAATTTCAGCAAAATTGGCATGAACTTCAAGAGGTGCATGGTACTCAAACAATGAGAAATGAACAAGAATGACGTCCTATTACCACTCTTGAAAGAGAGAGAGAGAGAGAGATGATCATATACCTGTAGTTGTAGCTTGTTCCGGTTCTACAATAGAGAAATATTTACAGGAGAGATTGAATAGTGACGCATGATTAGTGAAAAATATGTTGGCTTTAGTTGCTACTCATCATTTGATGGTGAGATTAAAACTTCAAATCAATCACTTGCTAGCGAATATACGATGAAACATCAAGCTGATCATTGGTGATAATGGAGTTAGCGTGAGAGACAAAAAGAATAAAAGGCATATGAGAATGGGGTTAGGGATTTTGGGAAAGAGAACCTTTAGGTTTTTTTAGGATTTGAAATGTTCTTATTTACTTTTTAAAAATAAGAATTTTATAATAAATATAATAATATTTTATTCTGAATAGAGGTAGGATAGGTATCACATTTGGTCTTGGGATATAAAGAATAGAATATATATACTATATATTGTTATGAGCCGAACTTTTAATGAGTTGAGCTTAATGAAGTTCAGCTTAGGCTTGTTTAGCAAACGAACTTAACTCAAAGCTCAGGCTCAGCTCAGTGAGCTTTAAACTAGGCTTTGGCTCAGCTCATAACAATTTGAGTTCCCAGTTGAGCCGAGCTAGCTCGGCTCATTGATAGCCCTATTATCACCTTGACATGACATGAACTTGACCCGCCAGCACAAATTGTCACCCCTACCCAAGAGACAAATCCAAACCATTACTGATCAAATCAACATTCACTAGCCAACACAAAAATTTTAAGAAAAAAACAAAGAAAACTTCACAACTCAAACCAAAATCACATGGTCCCAATGAAGTTTGTAGTTTTTCATTAAATATAAAGTAAAAAAGAGATACATCTGATGGCAAATTGAACAAAAAACATACTTAGAGTGGAGCCACACAATTGAGAGAGAGAGAGAGAGAGAGAGAGAGAGAGAGAGAGTTGTTTGTATTTTAGGGTTCGGAAGACTAAAAGTGTTGAAGAATATAAGATGAATATTAAAATTAGTCAGGAAAACTTTTAATCAAAAAAAAGTAAAGTTACAGTATAAAAAAAAAATCAATAGCTACTTATTGAATAATTATTACATAACCAAAAAACCATAGTAAAAAATGAGAATTTAATATGGCCTTTTAGATGCATAACAATTTAACTAAATTTTAATTCATATCGCTACGCTTGTAATAAGCATAATAATAAAACAATTATAATTACGATTTTATTTGATCATAAATAAATAAACGTAACTAACTATAAACATTTTTTGTTGTAATGACTTGACAGCTAACTCAGAATTGGCTTTTGACATCATCCTCCATAAAGCAACCTGTCCTTGAAAGATTTGAGTGTTTGGAGCCTCGTTAAGTACCAAATGAAATCCTTTGATGAGGTGCAATTTTAGTGTATGTAGAGAGGGGTAAACCAACCCGCTAACTCCATTGCTAGTCTCCCCAATTTGGATGAGGAAGACACAATTAGTAAAAATGCTTCTCATTGTATTTATACCACAATGTAATATTTTTATCAATTAATATTTTATTTACTTATACAAAAAATAAAGACATGATACCCGATAGCCTTTTTAACTACTATGTATTTATAAGACACCCTTTGTGAGGCATCATCTCAAGTCACACATGATCACTTGAACCCAAGCTGAGCAAGAATGGGTTCAAACTCTAGTTTAGATGCCATGTTATATTTTACGTAATTGAATATTTAACTGATAGAATAAACCTTAATACCAAGTTCTTTAATTTTGGGGGGTTGGAAGTTCAAAAAACACATTTTCCTTTTGAGGGAGAGTAGAGTTTCCATGGAGGCCGGTGGAAAAAAATTAGAAGGATCACACGTGGCAATTAGAGTGTTTTCCCAAAGTGCCCACCTGTCTTGCCATCTCACCTTCTTGCAATAATTTTCGAGAAAATCCGTGTTTACGTCTCGATAAATCACTTCAATTTCCGATCTAACTATATTGTTTTTGAGTTTTTTTCTGAGCAAACAGACGCAGTCATAGTGAATATTCACAAAAAAACTTCCAATATATATATAGGATAAGGATCCGATGTGGAAATGGGCATTACACGGCAGACCCATAGGATCGATGACAGATGGACGGTCTAGATTGGTTATACCGGCGTTTGTTCACAAAGATAATGAAAGTGGACCTAAAGCCAATTACCGGCATGATGTGTGACCAGCCTTCATCGAAGTCAAAGTCTTGATTGGAATAAAGTAAAGAAACCCACCAATAAATTATTCCAATCCAATGTGGACCCAATACACGTTTTTTAGCAGTGCACTCACTTATACCGGGTGGACCCCAATTTAATGTGGACCCACTTTTTTCTTTTAATAAAAGTTATCAAAAAATAAATAAAAAATAAAAGATAAAGTTTTTTATAGTTTTATTAAAAAATATTACCAAAAAAACAAATAAGAACCTCATAAATTAATATTTTCTAATACAAAGTTTAGAAGACATAGAGCGCCACCAAATACCAAAGGATTTACTTTTAGTGGTCGAGACTTACAAGTGGAGTCCTTTGACACAAATATGGCTTTAGCCTTTTCTCTTGTTTCAAGTCTTTGACAACATTTCGCAATGGATTGCATTGAAGTGTTTGTACGGATTCACACTCTATATAGCTGTAGTGGGTCTAAATGACCCTACCAATAAATAAATGAAAAAAGGGATTCTACAAGAATATGCTACCAATGTCCCCATCCACTTTGATTTTGTCTATTTAGCAGTCTGAATGAACGGATACCACTCCATTACCAATCAGTGTTCGACATGTTGCCTGACTAATGGTGTTTGAGTCAAAACACGGGTTAAAGGAGGGCATTATGGTAAATACACAATGGATGAGTACCTATGTATTTATTATTGTAACCTTTGTCAGACATCGTGTCACCCCCTCAAATCCCAATATATATATATAAATGGTCTGCGATGACAAAGTGTCTGTAATGTAATGATAGGGGTAAGGGGGGCAATTGCTCCCCTTCAAATTCAAAAATAAAAAATAAAAAATGAAAAATGAAAAAAAGAAGAAAATGGTATGTAATGACAAAGTGTATGTAGTGTTTATGGTGAATGACAAGCTGACACATGTTGTGTTGGGGGTTCAAAAAAGTGTTTTAAGTGTAAACAAAAAAGGGACCAAATTCAAAAACACATCATGTGGCAATCAATGGCACACCTACGTAGGCCTATGTCAACATAGAAAAAACACCTGAAAAGCTAGAGTAACAAGTCTAACCATTTTGAAAGACCACGTTTACCAAATTACTCAAGTGGTTAGTGACAAGTTTATGAAGACCTATGATTGTATATTTTGATTTTTTTTATTAAGTAGAAGAGAGAAAATGTATTAACAAAAGAAATTATATATATATATATATATATATATATATATATATATATATATATATATATATATAGAATATAAATCTAA
>JAOXJP010000001.1:18718557-18732903 GCA_025762735.1 Platanus orientalis
TACGATTACCCAAATTTCCCTTCTCTCTCTCTCACTTATTTCTTTTCTTCTTCTCTCTTATTCTTTTCTATTTCTTTCTCTCTTTTACATTTAAGATCTTTATTATTGAAATCAAGTAATACCAGGTTTTATGTCCTGATGAAAATATCCATTTCTATGCAAACATGCAAGTTCCTTAATATTAGAGACAAGGCTCCACATATTCTATCAGTAACGGATACTGATATGGCAGAGTTTATGATGCAGGCAACTCACACTCTACTGGAGCACATGGAAGGTTTGTCTTGGGTCATGGTGGCCCTATCTTTAGATCGCCTCTCCACCAAGGTGTTCTATCTTTAGAGTGCCACTATCACAAGTCTTGCCTATAGTGATGTTTGCATCACTGGTTTCCACCAACAGGAGGAATTTGAGTAAAGAATTGTCTGCCAATGAATGTTGGAATTTAATAGCAAAATGGTCCATGTGATGATTTTGTTCAATGAGAAGTTAACTAGCTCTGTAGTAAGTTTAACAGGTTTCTGGAGGAAACTGAAGACAAACTTCCATTATCCTTTGATCACAAAAACCTTATTAAATGCCAATTCAGGTCATTTTCTACCTCATGAACAAAGGCAAACAACTTAGCTATTCCCTTGGTTCTTTTTACAGAAAGAATTTTCATGTATTATTGATTTGAAACCCAAGGTCAGATCAGTCAGCTTTTCAAACTAACCACTAGGAACTAGTTTAATCCATAGATAGACATATCCAACCTACATGCTTCTTTCTTTCCTCCATCAGAAAAAAAAAAATGATATAAAATGCACAACTCTTCTTTTAGTTCTTCAGGCACAAATTTTTTGCTTTTTTATATTTGGGTACATAAGTGATGCAGCGGGTGAAAACTGGCTCCACTCTCCAATTCGTGGTATCAACAAACAAAGTGTACCAACTTAGCAAGCTGACATATCAATAAAGAAAAACTTCTTCAGGTTTAATTGATGAAACATTCAGTTCTTGCAGACCACACCACAAAAAATATCCTGAAGAGGTTTCAACTTTGCTACTAAAGCAAAGGCCACCAAGTAATCAACCCCATAAGAACCAGTGATGCCCCCTACAACCAGGTGAGCCTTAGACCTCCTAGAAGACCCATTAACTCTAACCTTAATAACATACCTATATGGACCCAAGCATGTCCTTCCACCTTGGTTCTCTATCACACCTTACTCCTTCCATTCCTCTAAGGTGGTTGCATCCTAGATACCATATCTTTCAAAGGCTTTATCCTCACCGATAATGGTTTTATTCCACACTCCAGACTCTCAAATGAACTTATAACCTAAATATTTTGTATAAAAGATGGCCCAAGAAGGCTTGATAAGGAGATAAATCCTCAAAAAACCAAATGATCAAGGATATCAATGCAAATCCAAAACTCATAAAGATTGTTCACAAATGCCCTTGGTTCAAGCATGAACCTTTCCCCTTGTTCATAAAATATGGTCTAATCTCTTCACTATGCTTAATTCGCACTATGATAAGTGATAAAACAGCCTTATCCCAACTATTTGGGGTCGGCTACATGAATCATGTTCTGCCATTCCACCCTATTAGGGTCATATATGTCATTAAATTACAGGCTGCCATGTCTCTCCTTACTACTTCAACCCAGGTTAATTTTGGCCTTCCTCTTGTCCATCTAGCAGCTTCAACTTGCATCATCTCACTCCTCATTGGCATAGTCATTGGTCTCCATTGCACATGACTAACTAAACCATCTTAGTCGACTTTCCCTCATTTTATCACCTATTAATGCAACACCTAAGCTCCCGCAAATGGATTCATTCCTAATTCTATCCTTTCTAGTCTTGTCACTCATCCATCTCAACATCCTCATTTCAGCCGCTCATTTTATGTATGTGTTGTTTGTTGGCTGCCCAACATTCTGCTCCATAAAGCATGGCTAGTCTTACAGTTGTCTTATAAAATTTTCCCTTCAATTTTAATGGTATTCATTTATCACACAACACTTTAGAAGCACCTCTCCACTTCAACCATCCTTCTCTAATTCTATGAAAAACACCATCTACAATATTTCCCTCTCTGTGCATGATTGAACCAAGATAACGATAATGGTCACATCGAGGTATCCCTTGGTTATCAATTATAACTAGTCCCTCATTTCTACTCCTATCTTTTGCTAAACTTGCAATCCATATATTTTGTTTTAGTCTGGCTTATCTTAAAACCATTTGATTCTAAAACATCCCTCCATAGTTCTAACTTGGCATTTACCCCCTGCCTAGTCTCATCAATCAACACATCATCAACAAACAACATACACCATGGTACCTCCTCCTGTATATGCTTAGTCAACTCATCCATAACTAAGAAAAAATGTATAGACTCAACGTTGACCCCTGGTACAAGCCTACTGTGATCACAAACTCATTTGTCTATCTCCCGATTGTCCTAACGCTAGTTATCATTCTATCATACATATCCTAGACTAGGTTAATATATCTACTTGGGAGCCCTTTCTTATCCAAAACCCACTTATCATATGCCTTTTCAAGGTAATATGCCTTTCCTAAGTCAATAAAGATAGACAAATGATAAAGTACCAAGCCCTCTCTTGGTACTTTATCATATGCCTTTTCTAGGTCAATAAAGATCATGTGAAGATCTTTCTTCTTCTCTCTCAATTGTTGATTTCCCAGCATAAACCCAAACCAGTTTTTAGACACTCGTTTCACGTCTTAGTTGATGCTCAATCACTCTCTCCCATAGTTTCATTGTATGACTCATAGGATTGATCCCATAATAATCGGTGCAATTTTGAATATCCCCCTTGTTCTTGTAGATAGGAACCACCATACTATTCCTCAACTCATCTGGTAGTTTTTTAGTTTTAATGATCTTGTTAAAAATCTTAGTTAACCATGATAAGTTATCGTCTCTCATACATTTCAAAACCTCAATTGGGATGCCATCCGGTCCTAATGCCTTGCTCATATTCATCATCCCCAAAGCTTCTTTAACTTTTGACACTTTAATCCTAAGAAGATATCTATGATCTCTAATCTCCTTACTCTGTCGATTCCTAAACCAACATTCCCCACATGATCTTCATTTAATAATTTTTTAAAATAGCTTCTCCACCTTTCTTTAAAATCCTCAACTTTTACTAAGACTCATTAATCCTCACTTTTAATGCATCTAACATGGTCTAGGTCTCTACATTTCCTACCCCTTATTCTAGCAAGTTTATATACACTCATCTCATTATCCCCAGTACCTAACTTATGATAAAGGTCATCATATGCCTTAAATTTAGCATCACTTATAACTTTCTTAGCTTCTTTTTTAGCATTTATCTTTTTAACCCTTCTATATTTTTAGTCTTTTGCTAATCCTTATAAGAAAATCTTTTAGGCTTCATCTAATGGCTTGGATTTGGAGCAAATCCACTGGATTTGGGGCTTGGATTCCTGAGATGGGACGTATTCAAGGCGTCTGGTCGCCCAGATTAGAATTCCATCAGGGGGCATGCAATTCCGCAAGAATCCACTCCATGCTTTGACAAGGAGGTTTCCATTTCCATCTCAGAAGGTCCAATTCAAGAATCAAATCCAATGGAAAAGCTTCACACTATCGTTGGTAGTTGCCTCTCCCGGGAAAAAAATACCTCGCCTCTCCTCACAGTCCTCGTTGTTGCTCAGCCTTAGCTTTTATGATCAATGGTTGGAACGATGCTCACCAAATCTGAACAATCACTTCGTCGTAAGTAATCCCACTTCTCTTCCTTGTCAATTGTGAAATCGAAATCGACAATCACCAAATCTCTATGATTTTCACTGATATTTATGTAAATCTCGTGTTTTTTCTACCAATCTCCATGGAACTAAGGGTTCTGATGCTTTAGGGATTTTTCGAATCGATTACATTTGACTTAAACCTCCAAACTCTAATTGCACTACAATGATGTATGTTTGTGTTTATGGATGCATAATGAAAGAAAAAGTAGTAACTTCGCCTGATGCAGGTTTTATCTTCCTGACCCGAGACTTCAATACACTTACTATAATGCATAACGAAAAGGGGAAAATCATGGATCTTTACATCCCTAGGAAATGGTACGTACACACTTGTTTTTATCTATTGGCCCTTAAAGATTTTAAAAAAAAATTGTTTATTCTTGCTGAGTTTTTCTAGTTTAATTGGGTATGAATGGTTTTAATGATCCCTATAAATTGTTAGGTGATATGTAGTTCCGCCACGAATAGACTCATTACTTTAAAGGATCATGCGTTTGCCCAAGGCATTTGGATGAGAATGGCATGTACCCTAGCCATTTCACCACTTTTCCTCTCTCTAGTTTTATTCGAACTCAATTTATTGTTTTTTTGCTCATTTTATGGGTTTCAGCCACTGGGTCCGTAAATGGTAGCAATAACTTGCAGTTTTCTAGTGGTTATCTTGCAATTAGGGATGGTGTGTTTTGGTGGTTCACAACTGATTACATTTTCAGCCACTGGTGCATCTCATTCTCAAGGTGAGGGTGTTTGATAGGGAATCAGGGCTTAGAGGGAGGCTCAGATTGAGAGGGAGGCTCAGATTGTATCTTGCATATCTGGTCTTGGAAAAACTAGTTTGGCTTTCTTTCTATTGCGTTCTTTTTTTTTTTTTTTTGTTCTCTAAACTTATGTATAATTGACATGGTCATGAAAAACTAATTGGTTTATTTTTTATTTTTTATTTTTACCTTGGTGAACTGTGCATATACAAATTTTCAAAATGTAATATCTTCTTCTTCCATGGTAATGTGTTCGTTGATCAAGGCAAATATGATCGTTATTTGCTCTCCCTTTTGAATGAAATCCGTTTCTAATCCTGGCAACCAAATACATAGATTCTAGTGGATACCAAATCCAAATCTTGGCAAACAAATGGCCAACAGAATCCGCCAGCTGCGTTCCATTTCAATTCTAATCCTTTCCTGATCCTTGTACTTTTTGGATTCTCAAGGTTCTTTTCTAATCCGCTCAAATCCGGACAAATAAATGGAGCCTTAGCTAAATTCTTCAAGAACCTCTTTAGCTACTCTTTTAATACAGTCGGCCCTTTCATTCCATTTATATCTTCTTCCAAATTCCATTTCCCCTCGTATTTCAATTTATCTCTAAATTTCGCTATTTCTTTTCATTTTTTAAGTTCCACCATCTAATTCTTGTGTAATTAATTTCTTGTTTATTTCTTTTCCATCTTTTAATATAAACATCTAACACCGTTAGCCTATGTTGCGTGGTTAGACTCTCCCCTAGAATAACTTTATGATCTTTACATATTGACCTTTATGTCCTCCTAGTAGGAAAAAAAAAAGTCTATATGACTTCTATTTGATCCACTTTTGAAAGTAACCAAATATTTTTCTCTCTATTTGAATTATGTGTTTGCTATTGCATGATCAAGTGTCATTGCAAATTCTAGGATTGCTTCTCCAATTGCATTCTTTTCTCTAGATCCATATTCTCCATGAACTCTCTTATATCCACCAATAGTTTCCCCACATGTCCATTTAAGTCACCTCCTAAAAATATTTTCTCACCCTTAGGAATTCCCTGAATTAATCCATTCCTGTTTTCCGAAAATTGTATTTTAGTAATTTCATCTAATCCTACTTGAGGTGTATAAGCACTAATTATGTTAATTATCTCTTTTTCTAAGACAAATTCAATTGCTATAATCCTATCACTTATTCTCTTAACATCTACAACTTCCACCTTCAGATCATTATATACTATTATTCTTACACCATTTTTGTTTTTGGCTTTCTCTTGTTTACCAAAATTTAAAGCCGTCAATCTCCTTAGCCCTTTTCATTTTCTGCTTAGTCTCTTGCAGACAAGCAATATTAACTCTCCTTCTTTTCATAGTATCTACTAACTCTATACTCTTACTTGTTAAAGTTCCTATGTTTCAAGCTACTAAATGAATCCTACTCTCTTGGACCAACTTCTTTACCCACATATGTCCATGGTGTGGGAACCCTTGCATACTTATCATTGCATCTGTGGGCACCAAAGCAACGCCCCTTGCATACTTTTCGCCACATCCAAGGAATGGGGTGCATCGCTTAAGGGGAATGCACTGGTATTAGATTGATTATATATATATATATATGAAGTAGAATTTCAACATATTTCAGCTGCCACATTCTTCCAGACATTGTGAAAACACTTGTGAGAATTTTAGTTACATCAGTCAAGCTTCAAGGTAGACAATAAAGTAACAAATGATGAAAGTACAAGAATCATGAATCGGGTGTAGAACATTAGTCAGTCTCAACAATGATACAGTAATCATCTCCTTTTGAAGGAATCAATGAGAAACACATCACATACAAGAATGAAAATGTAACATACCTTGAAATCATGAATATTTATCTGAGACAATGACATATGCACCGTTTAAATATCAAATCCTGAAGTGAGGCAACAAGCCATTGGGTAACCTTAGTCATAGTTGATCTACCAAAAGAAGAGAAACATCTACAGGTTACGTGGGATTATTGTATAAACAAATACATAATTTGAAATCAGAAACAGAAGCAATTAAAATAAAAGGACACATAATAGACATCATGCCCATCAACCTTAACAAATGAATCTCATTATACTCGTGTGGTCCATCAAGCCATTGATCGAAACTGCTCAATAGTGACTACTTAGACTGACTGTAACTGAGATGAGGATGTTGAGATGGTGAGTGGCAAGACTAGAAAGAAAAGATTCTTGGGAAGTTAGGAGTAGTGTAAATAAGTGACAGCATGAGGGAAAGTAAACTGACATGGTTTGGTCATATGTGGAGAAGACCAATGACTGTACCAGTGAGGAGTGCTATAGTGCAAATCGAACGTGTTAAAAGGACAAAGGCAAGCCAAAAATGATAGGTTGAAATAGTTAGAAAATACATGAGTGCTTATGATTTAACAGAAGAAATGACCAAGGATAAAGTAGAATGGTGGAACAGGATTCATGTAACCGACCCCAAGTAGGTGGGAACTTGGGATAAGGCTTTCTTGAGTTGAGTTCAGTTTAGTGGACCATTCCTTAGGTATTACATATTCCAAAAGCAAGAGTGACTGAAAACTTACTAAATTCCTGATTTTATGAATTCTTCTATAAGGTTCAGATCAGAAGGAAATCCTATTATACATACTAATTTTGAGATATACCCCATCCAAGTGGGGGTCGGGGGTCGACCAGTGAAATGGATCAAGGAAGCAGAAAACCACATGTATGGTATGGAGGAGCATATGGTTCAGTGAGGATAATAGTTTACATGTATGTTCTCATAAATTAAAAGGTGACTAGTAAATTTATATAATTTCTAATGCCGCTTAAGATGAACACAAGGAGAGGTCCTCACCATATATATTCTATAATCCATATTTACAGAACTGAGCTCAATGAATCTTTTAACATCCAAGATTAGACAATGGAGTAGGATTTAGATTATTGGCCTCTCGTTGTGATGCACTCGCTCAATTTGTTGTAGAAGCTCAAGGCAACCATTAGGCTCATCTCTCTTTAATAGGAACTCTATAAATGGTGAAAGTGCAGGGTCATCTTCAACAAAGTTATGTTTTAAGAGGTCAGAGACCAGACTCTGTGCTTCTTGGACCTTCCCTTCTTTACGAAGTCCATGAATTAGAGAACAGTAGGATGAGAACGATGGAATAAACCCATGGTCAAGAATCTGATTCAAGAACTCAAGGCAATAATCATATTTGCACTCCCTGCAGTATTGATCAATAAGAGAAGAACAAACAGCCCTGTCAGGAAAGAGGCCCCGTTTAACCATATCTTGTGTTAGATGATCTGCTTCGGCAATTCTTCCCTCCTTGCACAAGCCCATAATAAATAGATTATACATATCTGCAGTGAGCCCATCAAACTTCTCAAGCTTATCTCTAAGCTTGAAAGCATGGTCCATGTCCATTTCCCTGAACAGATGACTGGAGAACCAATTACCAACATTTTCCTCCAAATATAATGATGCCCTATCAAAATCATGGGAAGGACTTGGTGCTTCTGCCTCAACTGCCTTGCTGGACAAAAGCAGCCCTTTCAATAGTGCACAATAGATACGATAGTTTGGTCGACAACCGTCTTTAACCATGATACCAAGAATGTCAAAGGCACGATCCAATCTCCCAGTCTTGACATGTGCTTTCACTAATACAGTATATGTCACATGGTTTGGAAACACCCCGGAATCAGACATACTACAGAGAAGCAGCTCTGCTTCCTCCATCCTTCCATTTTGGCAGAGACCATCAATCAATACAGTGTAAGTATAGACATTTGGGGGACATCCAGCTTGCTTCATAAGTTCTAACACTTTGAACGAACAGGTAATCTCACCTGCACGACAAAGCCCATTAATTACAATCGTGTAAGTGACTACCGAAGGAACCAAGCCACACTTTAGCATCTTCGCAAACATTGCATGCTCCTCAAGCAGCTTGTTTTCTTTGCTGAGAGCATCAAGAAATGAATTGAATGTATGAAAACTCGGTGGACAACTGTTCTCTATCATTTTCTCAAAAATCAGAAATGCACTGCCAATTTTACCAATCTTGCAATACCCATCAATTAGAACAGAATATGTCACTTCATCAGGATGGATTCCCTTCTTTATCATCTCACCTAAAAGCACATTTGCTTTCTCCAGTTTCCCTTGTTTGCAGAGTTCATCAATAAGAGTAGTGAAAGTAAAACCATCAGGTTCAAGGCTAACTGAGTTCATAGAGTTCAAAATATTGAAAGCCATATCGAGGTGACCTTCTTTGCAAAATCCATCAACAAGAATGTTATATGTAACTGTGGTGGGCCATAAATCATTATCAACTAACCTTCTCAGTAGCAACATTGCTTTGTAAGACATATGAACTCTGCACAACCCTTCAATGAGTTCATTGTAAGTCCGGATATTAGGCTTGCAATTTCTTTTTTCCATCATACTAAGGAGCTCAAAAGCAGAAACAACCCGCCCTTCTTTGCAGTACCCATTTATTAGTGCGTTGAAGGTTACTGTACCAGGAATCAGGCCATCTACTAGCATTCTTTTGAACATTCCATTGGCCTCATCAAGTTTGCTGTCCCTACATAACCTATCTATTAATATGGTATAAGTATGAATGTTAGGTTTACATCCCCTCCCCATCATCTCATCAAGCAAGCTTAAAGCTTTATCAGTTGATCCAGTACGGCACCGTGCAGTGATAAGGATGGTGTAAGTATGGGTAGTTGGCTCACAGCCCTTTTTGATCATTTCCTGCTGCAATCGAAAGGCTTCGCCCAGCCTACCCGCTTCACATAGACCATTTATCAGTATAGAGTAAGTAACAGAATTGGGGCTACAACTTTCCTCATCAGACATCATTTCAAACACCCGGAATGCCTCGTGGAGATCATTCCGCCTACAGTTACCCAGTACTAGGGAAGTATAAACATGAGCATCCAGATCAAACCCAAGTTTCAAAACCCTAGAAAGGAACATTTCAGCAGCTCGTACGAACCCACTCTTGCAGAGGGCATTGATCATGGTCTTGTAAACAATAAGATCAGGAATAAACCCATCAACCAACATTCTCGAATAAATCAAAAACGCTGAGAGACCCATACTCATCTTAGCTAAGGACATCAAGAGAGTGCTATAACAAGGGTAACTAAGCCTAAATCCCATCTTACGCATATCATCAATTGCACCCATTAGCTTCATGATCTCCTCTTCTCCCTTACTACAATCATTAATTGTCAAAATTATAGCCTTTTGTGCAATACTAAACATATTAGATGAGACTAATGAATTCAAAAGACTAATCCTGCTGTCCAAATCATAACAGTAAGTGGATTGCTTGCAAACCCACTTGAAAAATCGAACCCCACGCTCAACATCCATACCCAGAAGCTCTATAACCTTCGAAGCTGCATCAGGGGTTAAATGAGAGACCAGTGACTTCAATAACTTGTCGTCTTCCCATTTGGGTTTGTGAATTAAACTGGAGATACGATACGTGATGCCTTTTGCAGTTTCAGAGCTAGTTTCACTGGCCTGAGATCGAAGAGAATAGGAGGAAAGCATGGAAGAAGCTACCATATGAGAAGCTCTGAAAAGGGTGTGAACGAGTTTGTTCGTATGAATCAACATACAGAGAGAGACCCAGAATGGATTAAACCACTGAAAGAAATCAAGAATCGATCGAGGCCCAAAAACTAATTTTAAACAAGAACAAGAACAAGAGAGAATTTTGGGGGACTTACAAGGGTTTGCTCACTTGTTCTGCACTCTGCTTCTTCGAGTTTGAACTTGGAACTGTTGCAAAGGGGCGGAGCTTAAAAGAACTTGTTCGAATCTGCTGCTTCGTTTTTTCGCCAGTGTCGGGGATCTACACGTGTCCTGAAAAGGGTATTTGTGTCATACATAATAGTTTTCAGAAGCTCCATACCTCTGCCACCCAGTTTTATCGACAAGAATGCCCATTATCAGTACAAGTAAGGGGTCCCGACTCTTGCAGTTTGCGCACAATGCAGCAGATTCGAATTCTAGATTTGGCGGGTTGTTTCAGTGAGTCTAGCACGCATGGTGCATCCATCATTCATGGTCCATATTGCATATTGCATGGTCCATAAGGAAGCTGTACTTGGTTGCTAGTTAAGTAATAGAAAGTGATGGAAAGCAGTATGGATTTTCAAAAAATCCAAATTGGTTTGAATTTTAAAAGTAAGTAATATTTCTTTTTTATTTTCTTACTTTTTTTACTATATTCTAAATCAACCAAACAATTGTTGAAAAACACAATTTCACTCTATTTTACTTCACTTCACTTTACTCATTTTCATACAATTAACTTCACTTCACTTTCTCGCATTCTATTAGTTGACTTTGTTTGATTGCAAATAGAAATGATAAAAAAGATTCAATTTTTTTGACTTTTTTAGTTTTGCTTGGCTGCAAATAGAAATGATAAAAAAATTCCAATTTTTTTGACCTTTTTAGGTTGCAAATAAAAATTAAGAGATTATCTTTAAATTAAAAAAAAAATCAGTAATATATACTAAATCCAACAAAATCGGTGATATTTTGATGTAACTTTTCATGAAATTCTTATTTATTATATTAATAGTTTTTTAATATTTCAACAAATCAACTTATTTCATGGAAAGGATATATATATATATAGAGGCAAATAATCTGCTACTGCTCTTTCCACCCCAGTTTTATCCAGCTACGAGTTGGGTACAGGCACGTAATACAAAAGATAACTATAAAATAATTTTCTTTGAAACCCTAAAATACTCTTCATCTAGTATTTTCACACCTTGCCCTCTTCTTCTCCAATTTTTTTATAATACCATTACAAGTTTAAACATTTGATCATCAATGACATTATCTTTCCCTCTCTACCTTTAAAACATTTTCTACCCCACATGCTCATCAATAGCGCATTCAAATTAGTGGGTTCCATGAAGTGCTACCCCAACCCCTTTGATAGTGATCAACTCTTCAAAACTGATCCAAAGCCGTATTTTTTTTTTCAAGCACCAAGCGTTCTTTTTCACCACCATTGTGTGTTCTTAAATCACGAATAGGTTACCGTTTGATTATAAATTTCAAATTCTAAATCAAAAAATATAAAATAAAAACGCTAAAAAAATGGATATATGAAATCATAGCCAGATTTGCTCTACGATCGGTGGTTTCATGTCCCTCCTCCATTCTAATCGCTTCGGTTGACCGCTTGATGCTTCTCCAAACAAGAGCTCATATATGACATTGAATCCCGACTTATGTCTACAATGATACCGCTAGGCTCTAAAAAATCGACGCATCAACCCGTCGCAGACGATTTTCCATTTTCATTCATTGTCTACTCTAGCGATGGTTCCTTCTGATGTCGTTACCTTCGGATCTGACAGAATACCTACAAATTTGTTCCAACAGTGGACAACAATGGTGGATATCAGATCAGTGCCTAAAAAATGCTTATGATTTAAGTGGATAAATCATGATCATTGAGTATTTTACGAGTGTTCTCAAAGTTGGAAGTTTGTCAACTTCAGATCTTACCATCACCTTCCTCAAACTTTCAGTTTGGGTGTTCGGCAAGGGATCTCAATGGGAAAGAGATGGAGTATTTTGGGAGTTTAAATTTTTTGTTTTTCAGTACCTCTTTTACCCTTTGATTTGTGCTACGTGTTCTTACCAACTCACGGCTGGATAAAACAGGTGCACATAAGAAATGGAGCAAATTATTTGTCACACACACACACACACACACACGCATACATATATATATATATATATATGTTAAATCTTTTGCCTTTAAAATTCTAACCACCAAAAAAACTTGTGAAGCAAATGGTTTTGCTCCGTTATATAATGAATTGAGTCTTAGAACTATAGAGTTTCAAGTGGTAACACTATAACATCCCAGCCCAGTCTATCAAACGAATTAGGCACCTTCATTTCAAGCAAGAGGAGGAGCAAGTGAAGGCGCAACTTACTAATATATACGGGGTGCCGCAACGCGTCCTTATTAGTCTTAGTCAAAGAAAGCTATGCCCCAACTCTAAATCAATATATATAAAGCTAACACACGCCCCCAATATAGTTTAATAACTAGTTGATACGGTTCAAGTGCTATGTAATAACTTTATTAAATAGGGGGCTTGTCTGACAAGTGAAGTAGTAGCTTTATAGTAAACACGTTACGTTCACGGAACGTGTCTCCACTGTTCATAAATTCACTTGACCACTTGTTAATTTTGCCACACTAAAATAGTCTAGCTCCCATGCTTTCCGTTGGTCAACAACCAACCACAACTCTCTATAGTTCTTCACTACTCATATAGGAAGGAGTCTCTTTTTGTTTGGAGGGAATCATTTTTTCTCCATAAAGAATGCTTCAACTGGATAAATTCACTTTTTTTATACAATTCTTCTGCTCATGCCTTCTCCTCTTTACTTTCCATAGTCTCATATGCAATGATGGAAATAGAGTACTTGAGATCAGCAGGATTTTAAAACTACGGAACCAACTAGTTTCACACCGGGGGAACAACATCTGGAGCAACGACCCCAACAGTTTGGAAGATACCTTGATAAAAGGTTTTAACACTGATGTATCCTATATGTACTCAAGTTTATTCGAAGTATCCCAATGGTGTAACGCCATCGACTTTTTGGGAAAAAGGAGGAAAATCACTCTGATCTCTTGTTTTGGAGAAATAAGTGGTTCACGAGGATTGGAAATAAACATATTTTATTTTATCTCAAAGTCCTCAAATAACACATCTTCCAATCCTGGATGGGGGATCACTTGTAAGTGTCCCAACATGGGAGCTACCATCCCTCCCCCATTTTCAAAACACATCATATTAAGTAGGAGGCGAGTCCTCGAATAAACCTTAATTTCCTTTTTTTCTTGCTAAGCGATGTGGGATCTCACAATACAACCCCTTAAAGGGCCATACATCCCCATGAGTACAACTGCTCCAAAATCTGATACCAATTATAATGTCATGGGCTGACTTGACAAGATATAGTCCGGTTTTGGTGTTCCAACATAGCACTACTCCACTAGACATGCCCACAAATAAGTCCTAGCTTCCTTTCCTTGCTTGGCGATGTGAGATCTCATAAATACAATGCTCAATCATTCACCATTGGATGAGTTACCTCAAAACCGCATATTGTGTTGAGTGAAAGAGAACATGATGTAAAAAGTCGCATTTTTGTTTTATCTCATTTTAGGTGATAATGATCAAATCATTTTGACATTACCTACTACTCCTTTATTCCTCTTTTATCTGTTAAAAATAGATGCTTTGTAGCTTTTTAAGTTCTGTGTAAAATCATGCTTATTTTACTTTGAAAGCCTTTATTATTTTTTAATTTTTATTTTCTTAATTTAACTCACTATTTCAAACATTCATTTAACAATTTCATAAATGGCACTTGCATTTTGAACGCTAGTTTTGCGTGGACACACTTGTGCATTGTGCTCGTAGGGTTACATTGAGCATCCTGTGGATCATGTATGCGATTCCATATCTCTTCTTGATCGTACAAACAAAATATTGTAGCTCAAAATTGATTTGTTTATTTATTTGATCATTTATTGGGATGCAGGATGATGAAAGAGAAAAAAGGACTAACCATAGGACCTAGAAATATTTTAAGTTCACGGTATAGGTTTTTAAATAAACAGAATTTTGGTTTATATATATATATATATATATATATATATATATATATATATATATATAGAGAGAGAGAGAGAGAGAGAGA
>JAOXJP010000001.1:18733003-18750446 GCA_025762735.1 Platanus orientalis
GTGTCAATCAATGGAACGCTTATGGAGGTCTGTGTCAACACAGACAATCGTTCAAAATAAAAAAAAAAAACTCTTCAACACGGGTTTTGGACAGTTGTATCATAAATGTTCCATCTCGACATTGGGCCCACAAGATATGGATAATCCATAAATTATTGATTGTTTCAATGAGTTGGGAATGGCGGAACAGTCATGGTTGTGTTCCATATGTCAAAAAATAAAATAATGCATTTTCTTTCACCGGGTTGGGCAAGCAGTTATGATCGATGATAGATACTTGGTGATGGCGGCACCTTAAATTGTATCTTTCTTTTGGTAACTGATTTCAAAAATGTTATTTTTATTTTTGGGTTAAGGAGATTCCAAAAATGTAATTGGAGTTAAGTTCCTGAAATCAATCAGGTTGGACAGCCTCATCCTCCAAAAAAAAAAAAAAAAAAAAAAAGGGTGGGACAGCCTCGAAGCCCGCCACGATCCTCTTCTCTACTGTGTTTGAAGAGTCATTGTCGTTCGTGACGGTAGTGGTGGTGTTTCAAAGGCTTCTGAAATCACTGCTGTGGATTTGAGTCCCTTATTCGTTAATTCCGTTCTCTGTGGGTATGGCCGGCAAGGTTATGCGTGCTGTTCGGTATGAAGACCATGATGGTAGAGCTGCTGGCTTACAGGTTATTTGGTATTTGCTTTCGTTTAAGGAGAATGTTTGTTTGTGTTGACACAGACCTCTATAAGCATGCATTGATTGACACATTATGGGTTTTTAAATTTAGTCTCTTTTTGAACACTTATTTTTTCATTTGAACACTTTTTTGGACCTTTCTAACCCCAAACACAATACATGTCAGCTTATCATTCACCAGACACATTATAGACACTTTTTTTTATTATCACGGAACCTCTTCTTCCTTTCTTATTTGGTTTTCTGTTGGGTTCGATTTTCTTTAGCTTGAGTTGAGTTGAATCTATTTTTATATGGGTTGTCTTTTTGGTTAGGACTATTAATTATCCAAAATTTATTTGATATCCAGTTTGTATTCGATCCGAAAAAAGCAATTATAGATGCACTATTTCTGATTCATTTAAATATTCGATCCATTAAGTAAATATCTATCTATAAACTAATCGAATATGGATAGACATTCATCCGCTCCGACAAATATCCATTTGAAAAAATATTCAATAATATATATAATTTCATTTATGCATAATATGTATATATATGTTATATACTTATGTTGTGTCTATGCACAAAGGTTGGTTGCATATGGTTAAAATTGTAAAAACAATTTTCAAATGAAAAAAAAAATAGGTACACATAAAAATGGGGTAACCGTTTGCTCCCTTGTTTACTAAGAAATTTAAAAAAACCATAATCTCTCAACATGAGGTAAGAGAACACGGTAAGACATACAAAATTCTGGTTGATAAACAGCCCTACTCCCATATTTTTATACCTAGTCAATGTCAAATATTAATTTTATATAATTTATAATTGTAAGTCTTATTACATACTATCAATATATACAAATCATTCTCAAACCATAACAAACTAATGGGAGGGAAAACTAAAATCGTTAGAGATTAACTGATGCGGCGAAGCTACCCCAACCTGTTTGTGAGAAAGAAAAAAAAACCTAATTTGAAATTGTACTTCATTGTTGGGGTTTTTTCCTGATTATGATTTTTTGGGGCATTTGTCTTTGTTTTCTTGTGACAAAAGGCCGGATTCACTGAGATATGGTACACTTCTTTGAGTTTTCTCTTTGTTTTGTGTGTATATGCATAGCAGATTTTTTTTGAGGCATAAAAACCCCACAAAATCATTCTACAACTTTTCCTTCTTTTGATCCTTGCAGGCTAAACCATTCCCAAAGCTTGCAAGTTTTTGCATCTTTCCGGGCTGTTCATCTTGACCAACGCCATTACAAACAAGCTCACACCTTTAATCCATGAAGATGGCAGTTGGTGCATCTCCCTCGCCCCCTTTTTTTTTTTCTCTCTCTCTCTAATTCAGGAGTAGCATTGACGATGGCAAGCATAGAGAATCTGTTCACACCATTTGGAGGGGTTCTCGTCTCTGCTCAAGATAAGCAGTATCCCATCAACGTGGAAAGCTGCAAAACTGTTTGAATGCGAAAGCCAAAGGTAATAGAAATAGGGAAAGGGGTTGTGAGAGGAGAGAACTAGCAGGAAGAAAATGGTTTCAATGATGGTCACGACAATGGTAACAAGTTCAATCGGATATTTGAATTCAAATTCGATATTCGGCAAAATTGATCGAATTCGAATACAAATTTCATTGTGTAATGTTCGCTGGATATTAAAACGAATACAGACATAAGTTTACTTTTAATGAATCAGATACAAATGTAATGCTATCCGTTCCATATTCGCTCCATTGAACTCTACTTTTGCGTTGAATTAGCTTCTCAAGTATATTTTTCTAGATTTGGAGTTCAAGGAGGTTAGTTTATTTGTTTTTTTTTCCTTCTTAAAAAGCTATAATAGAAGAACTAGAAGAAGAACGTAATCCCCAGAAACATTCTTTCTGTCTTGATCTTCCACATTTTGATGTTGAAGATCTTAATGGATGGGTATACATCGCTGAACAATCCCAACTATTTAATCTAGGCAAAAGATCATCTCAGGCAAGGTTTCAACAAGCAAGATTCATATCTTTTGGTCTACTCTGATGGTTCTCCACGGTGATCCACAGACACAAAGAGGGTGGGGTATATGCACTTTATGAAAAGCCCCACATGCAAAAAGTGTATGGGCTCCATCCTCCTTTGTGTTTGTGGAGCACCATAAGAGTGGACCAGAGGATATGGCTCCCTACAAGCATGCATAAGCATCTTGCTCAAGTTGTCCCAGAGCAAAAAAAAAGGAAGGCAAAAGCCCAAGCTATACCTTAGGTTTGATTTCTTTTTTTTTTTGTTCTACTTGGCAGCTCGAACAAGATTGCTTGCAGATGCTTGTAGAAACCTTGCTTTAGATGATAGTTTCCCTTTAATCTAATACTCGATGATCAAATATTTGAGTTAGCATCAATGTCTTTGACAGGCTATGTTATCCCTTGGTTTCGATGGATGCAAAAGATGATGCAAATGATCTCATGACCTCAATTTTCAAATGCATTATGCACATGATTCAAGCCACTTGAAAAAGCGAAAATCCAAGCAGCACACTATCAAAATTATGCTAAACCTTTATTGTCCTTGAGTATCAAGCACAATTTGAGAGATTCATCAATCACAATCTCACAACTGGTAGAATTTTTTCTCATTGAGTGATTTATTTCTATCCTACAAGATGATATCTGGGTAAGCGTTCAAATGCTTCAATTGATTTGTTTAGTCATGTGCATCAACTTGCCACCTTGCAAGATGAGTTAGCACAAACTAAGAAATAATTTGACCAATTTCCTTAGTCCAAGGCTTTCTCTTCATACATCAGACATTCACATTCTACCACTGGGATAGCAACAAAAAAAAAACTCTCTTCTACCTAAAATTAAACTTTATAATCCATAAAAGAAAGACCTTTGTTACAACTATGATGCAAAATTCAATTTAGGCCACCACTGTAAAGACCAACTAATCATGATTGAAGGACTTGAGCGAAAGGATGATTTGGAAATGGTGGTCCATGATTAAATAGCATTACAACACTCTAAACCTTGAGTGCAAATGTTGCTTCAAGGGCAAGGAAATAATATGCACCAATCTTCTATAATTATTATCTACGACGTAGAGTTTCCTAAAATGTTTTAGCCAGATTATAGCTTTCATATACATCATCTACAACTCACCACCTTCTCGATCCCTCTCCATTCTTAATTGACATAACATATTTACTTTTAGTTTTCTTATTTTCATTCTTTCAATGTTAATAAATTATTATGATTCGTAAGACAATCTTGAATAATTTGAACGTTTTTAGTGAACTTTGGAAGTTTGGTGACCTTGAATTGGCTGGCCTCTTCTCTTTTTATTTTTCTTTATACGATATTAAAGATCACAACAATCCATTGCCATAATGTCAGCCTCTTTGTGTCATTGTCCTTGCCAGATTCTGTTTTGAAAAAACTAACAAGGGTTAAAGGTTGTTAAACAACTTTGGTTGGTACGTAAGGCTGCTGTTGGTTTTAAGCTCTTAACAGTTAGGAGGCAGCCAATCAGAATCTAGCCCTTAATCTTGCTGATTCGAGCCTTTCTTAATTTTTAGTAGGACTCATGATGGTTGTATCAATGGGAACGCTGGGTTCTCCCTTTTGTGGCTGTGCTTTAATGTGATCCTTCTTGATATTATAATAGTAGAAAAATCTATATTAATTATAAAAAAAAAGTATATATTCCGTTTTCGAACGAAACGAACAGACCAATCACCAATTATCTTCATAACATCATTGTTTTAAATATTTTGGTTGCAAGTTTATCTTCAAAACATTGTGTGCCAAAACAAGAAAAAAAAATCTCTTCATAACGGGTTATAGACAGTTTGTTGTATCATAAATGTTCCATCTCGTCGTTGGGCCCACAAGATATGGATAATCCATACATTATTGTTGGAATGAATTGGGAATGACGACGGAACAGCCATGGTTGTGTTCCATATTTCAAAAAAAAAAAAAAATTACGTTTGTTGCTTTTTCTTTCACGGGGTTGGGCATGCAGTTATGATCGATGATAGATACGTGGTGATGGCGGCACCGTAAATTTCTCCCACATTTCAAGTCTCCTTTTTTGGGTAACTGATCTCCACCATTTCAAAAATGTTATTTTTATTTTTGGGTAAGGAGTTCTCAAAAATGTCATTGGAGTAAAGTTTTCTTGAAATCAGGTGGGACAGCCTCAAAGCCCCCCACGATTTTCTCCTGTTTGAAGAGTTAGTGTCGTTCGTGGCTGTAGTGGTGGTGTTTTATAGGCTTCTTTTGAAATCACTGCTGTGGATTTGAGTCCCTTGTTCGTTAATTCCTTTCTCTGTGGTTATGGCCGGGAAGGTTATGCGTGCTGTTCAGTATGAAGGTTATGGTGGTGGAGCTTCTGGCCTAAAGGTAGTTTGGTATTTGCTTTCGTTTATTCTTATTTTGTTTTCTGTTGGGTTTGATTTGGGTTGAATTGGCTCCTCAAATATATTTTTCTAGACTTAGGGTTCAATGAGATTAGTTTGTCTGTTTTAAACTGCAATGGAAGAAGAAGAAGAACTTTCAAAGATGGGGCTCCAAGAGATCTTGGATGATAAAATATAAAAAGGTACTGATGAGGAGGAAATTTTTAAAGGGGAAGTTGAGAATTGAATCAATAATTAAATAAAGGGCTGGAAATCATAGATCAATGGTTAGGTATTATATCCATTTGATGTATATTATTATTTTTTTAGAGTCTTAAACAAAGTCGTCAAAGAGGAACTTACATGCGTAAGATAATAAGACATTGCACAAAGAAAATAAAATCTAAAAGGGTTGGACATTTAATTTTAACCTCTTTTAGATATCATGCAAGAATAATTATAATGATGTCATAGTATGCATGTTCCTTGTCGCTTTCATGAATTGATCTCGGGATGGTGATCCGAGACTTGGAGGCATTGCCTTGCACCATTTGGTCAGTGCTTCCTGAGGCCATTTGTTGAGGCCTTTGGAAGGAAAGGAATTTGAGAATTTTTGAAGACGAGCAAAGGAGCTAGGAGGAGCTGCTTATATCTATTGTGCCCTGTTTGATTGGTGCTCGGTTAGGGTCAATTTTGTGGAAGGGGATTAATATTTGTTATGGTGTGAGCCTGTGAAGAGTTGGAATCTTTGTCAGTGTCGGTCCTGTCGGTCCTGTCGTTCTTGTATTTTTGTTCTTGTTTGTTGCTTTTGGTTTTGGCTTGTTTAACTTGTTGGGTGAAGTTTGGTTGTGTTGTGTTTGCTATTTCTTCCAATAAAATTCTTTGATTATTGTTCAAAAAAATCATGGAGAGTTTTTCGAAATTTTGGGAGTTTTTGCTTCTTCTAAGGGAGTTTGAATTTAAGGAGTCTTTTTTAATGATCCCAAAAAAGGATCATGAATTGTAAATTAATCTAGTAAATGCAGTTAACTGTATGAATGTAAGAGAAGTGAGGCTGTACATTTTGTGACTGGTGGCTAAAGCATCAGTTTATGGAACAATCAGGACTAAACCGTGACTCTGAAGTTCCTATGTAGAAAATATAATTGTTCCCTGTTGGGATGAGGAGTTTACCTTGTCTCATCTTTATCTTTCTAATTGGGAATCATATTGTTTTCCAATAATTGATAGATGGAGCACCAGTTTAGTAAGTGGCAGTTCTTGAGTTCAATCATAATTGGAAGCACATTTATGTAAAGAACATCTGATACATGGTGAATTTCTGAGTGAGTAATATAGGAAAACGTTCTATTTCTCACATCTTCCTAATTACATTTTATGTACAATCATATGTACATATTTATGTGGATACACTGTATGATGTATATGTGCTCTACATATTGATGTTGTCTGGAAAGATATATCAGTTGAAGCTCTTTTAATCAACTTATTGATAATGGACAGTACTTGTGATTTACTGCTTTCCAACTTCTCCAATTTTTGTTTTTCTTGATGGGGTGAGGTGTTTGTTTTTTATTTTATTTCTAACAACTCAGCCCAAACACTGTTATGCTTATGTTGGCACTTGGCACCTTTGAAAACCCAGACATCGTGACTCCAACTAGCAAAACAACGAATAGAACCAAAACTTTGATCTCGTTCAAAAGAGCAGCATTTGAGGGTTTATTGATAAAATTGCTTTGAAACTTTTTTTTGTCATCCCTCAACTGTCAAATATTTAAATTTTGAAAAACAGGTTGTGAAAAGTTCGGAAACAAATTTTTTAAACTTTTATGATGCTGGATTTTTTTATTAAAGATAGGGAAACACACACACATGAACACACAAGCAGACACAAATATGCACTGTAACACATATTTTGTTTAAATCCAAACCCTTAGTCCAAAAGCTAGTCTGAATAGTCGAGGTTTAGAGACAATAAGGCTTGGCCAAGTTGAGCCCATAAGACGGCTGCCACTTTCCAACTTATGGATAAAGTACTCTTTTCCATTTCCATGCTTGAAATTGTTAATATTTAAATTCAAAGAACTGTGATGCATACTGCCTGAATTACTTTTACAATCAAAAGGTTGATGTTTTCAAGGACTTTGGTCCTTGCTTAGGTGGTATAACTTTTATTCCTGCCTGTTGCAGCATGTGGAAGTTCCAGTTCCTGCTCCAAAGAAAGATGAAGTTTTAGTAAAGATGGAAGCAGTAACCCTCAATCCAATTGATTGGAAAATTCAGAAAGGCATGCTAAGACCGTTTAGGCCGCAAAAATTCCCTCACATACCAGGTAAATTCAGAGGAGTTTTGTGGTATGTATTTTAAATGAATTGTTAATCAGGGCAGAGCTTCGATTTCGCATTCTAACCTATTTGGATTTATGTTTCTTGTATTTGTAGTATTTGATATTGAATTCTTGTATTGATTGTTCTTTACAATGACAAATACTAGAAAACTTTGGTACACATATGAAAACACAGCTGTTTAGTTATATGCGATTAGACTTGAATTTCTTCGATCAGATGCTATTATGTTTTGAAGTACCATCACATATTCAAGGATTAAAATCTCTCTGTTAAAACCCTGACTTGTTTGGAGAATACGATTCTAGACTGATTTGGGCCACTAATTGTGAATCGAGGATTCATTGGACAGGTTGAATCAAGAGTTCTTGGGATAGCTCAAGTTTTTGGAGTTAGGGACAATGTAATTAGGATTAGGGTTTGTATGTGGATGAATGTAGAAGAAGAAGAAGAGGAGGAAAGAATACGTATGGGAATTATGAGTGTTGTTATTTTCTCTCTTTTATATCTGGTATCTATATGAAATTATGAATACACTTATAGTACACCATGTGGTATATTTATACAGAAAATTACGAATAGACTCTTATAATCTCATGTACTCATATATAGGGCTGTCAACTATCTGGCTAAGCATCTGAATCCCATCCAATTAAAGCGGATTCGGATGCCCCAACATCCGAATTCGTTTAAATATCCGATCCAATTATTAAATATCCGATTTTAAACGAACCGAGTTCGGATGCATACACATCCGATCCGATTAAATATTATATATATATATATATATATATACACGCTAAATCAATTGTATATAGTCACTTGATGCATGTTTATAGTGTAAGATCGCAGACAGCCTTAACTCTTTTTAGCTAACCCAATGTAAAATCCCCTTCTTTCTTTTCATTTTTGCCTCTTCTAGTCTTCCTCTTCGAATCACACAGCGTTGGAGAAGGTAAACTCACACCTCATGCTGCCCTCACGCCTCCCAGCCAGCTGGCGCTCATGACTGCCGCCTGTGCTGGAGCTGCCGCCCTAGTCTTCTGTTTACAGCCCGCCGAGTTCAGTTCAAGTGTAATTCTTTTTTTTTATTTTAAAGAAATATCTCAGCCCTCAAGCCCTCAATTTCACCTGTGCCGGAGCTGCCGCCTTTTTTTTTCTGTCTTTTTTTTATCATTGCCTGCTCTGTGAATCATGCTTGCTCTTCGCCTCTTCCTCTTCAAAATTTTTTTGCTTTGTTTTTTTTTTTTTCATCATCAGTTTTTTTTCCTCACCCAACCTAAACGGCTAAACCTAACCGGATATTTGGATTCGGATCCGATATTCAATTATATAATTGAATTCGAATGCGAATCCATTTGTTAAACTTATGATGGATTTCAAATGTACACAAATTTTCTCGGATTGGATGTTAGATGTACATACATCCGCTTCGAATCCGCTCCGTTTACAGCCCTACACATATACCCATATACAAGATAGTTCGTTAAAACTCACCCTCAAGCTGGGGAGTAAAAATCCCACATACCTAGCTTGCTTACAATATAAGAGAATCGAGTACTAGAGAAGATTTTTAGCCACAAGAGTTCACAAATACCATGGGCCGTAGAACGAAACTCTGCATTGGTACTAGATCTCGCTACAACTGTTTGCTTCTTGCTTCTCCATGTAACCAAGTTCCCACTTGCGAATGTACAGTACTCAGAGGTAGAACATCGATATGAAATAGATCCAACCCAATCTACAATAGTGTATGCCTCTATGCGAAGATTGTCCCACTTGGTGTATAGGAGACCCTTCCTTGGACAATTCTTCATGTAGCGAATAATCCTGTAGACAACATTTAGATGGGTCTGCATGGGAGCATGCATAAATTGGTTCACCACACATTGCATATGCGCTGTTAGGTCTAGTCAAGGAGAGATATATGAGTAGGCCTAGTAACCCCTAATACACTCCTATGTCATCGAGTCGATCACCTTTGTGTTCCTATATCCGATGGTTTAAATTAGTTGGGGTCTCACTAAAATTCTAAGTTTAATGTCTAGAAATCCTAGAGAGGAGGGGTGAATAGGATTATACAACAACAACAAACAACAAACAACAAACAAACAGCCTTATCCCAACTATTTGGGGTCGGCTACATGAATCCTGTTCCGCCATTCCGCTCTGTTTAAAGCCTTATCTGCTATTAAATTATATTTTTCTTAATTTTCACAAAATGGTTTAGACTCAATTTGGTGCATCCATTAAAATTCTTAGGTCTGACAATGGGGGGAGTACATCTCTTCACAGTTATAGAAGTATTTAACAGATTGGGGGATTATTCATCAAACTTCGTGTGTTTATACTCCACAACAAAATGGTGTAGCGGAACGCAAAAACCGCCACCTACTGAAGGTTACTTGATATCCTCTTATTTGGTATGAATGTTTCTAAAACTTTTTGGTCTGAAGTTCTCACCATTGCCTACCTGATAAATCGTATGCCTTCTTGGGTTCTTCATCTTAAAACACTTATTGATGTGTTATCCCCTAACATTCCTCTTTCTTGTGCCTCCTAAAGTTTTTGGATGTGTTTGTTATGTTCATATACATAAAGGGGATAGGTCTAAATTGGACCCACAGGCAGACAAATGTATTTTTTTGGGATACCCTTCGACTCAAAAGGGTTATAAGTGCTACAACCCACGGACCGGGAAAAAAATTCTCTATGGATGTCACAGTTTTTGAGTTTGTTCCTTTTTTCTCTCCTTCCATGACCTCTCTTTAGGAGGAGTGTTCGAGTAGTGAAGAGAGGTCTCAGTGCTTGCGTTTAGTCCTACCACTTCCCACTCTAATGTCTCCATTTTCCTTTGACATGACAGTTCCAGACAATGGGAAGGACTTACTAGTTTATCCGAGGAAGAATGACACAACAAATGATTCACCTCCAATTGTCTCTTCGGAACCAGGTAATTCTACAACTCCTTCAATTTCTACTGAAAATGATGATCTTCTTATTGCTCTTCGCAAAGGAAAGATATCTTGCACCAATCACCCTATCTCCAACTTTGTCTCATATAAAGCCTTAAAGCCTTCATATCGTACATTTGTTAGCTATGTGTCATCTGTACAAGTTCCTTCCAATCTAAAAGAGACAATTTTCCAGTCATTGGAGAGATGCTGTGTGAAGAAATGAAAACTCTTGAGAAAAATGGCACATGAGAACTTGTGAATCTTCCGGTGAGAAAACAACCAGTAGGATGTAACAGGGTGTATACCGTTAAATACAAGGCAGATGGGTCTATTGATAGTACAAGGCATGATTAGTTGCAAAAGGATATACACAAACATATGGAATAGATTATCAAGAAAGCTTTGCATTGATGGCCAAGATGAATTCAATTGGGTACTGCTATCTGTCGCAACTAATAAGAAATGGCCACTTTGGCAATTAGATGTGAAGAATGCATTTCTTCATGGTGACTTCCATGAAAAAGTGTATATGGTGCTATCTCCAGGCCTAAAATTCCAGGAAGTGGAGGTAAGGTGTGCAAATTAAAGAAGACATTGTATGGGCTCAAAGAATCGCCAAGGGCATGGTTCGAGAGATTTAATGGAAGTTTAACAAAGGTTGGTTACTAGCAATCACAGGCTGATCATACCTTGTTTGTTAAGTACTCGTTGAAGGGGACTACAACAGTTATTGTATATGTGGACGATATAGTGCTTACTGGAGATGATTCAGAAGAAGTGACCAAGTTGAAGTCTCATTTGAGTGGTGAGTTCGAACTAAAGGATTTGGGTATTCTACGCTACTTCTCAGGTATTGAGGTTGCTCATTCCAAGAGGTATCTTCATATTACAGAGAAAGTATATGCTAGATTTACTCACTAAGACGAGATTATTGGGAGCCAAACCTGGAGATACTTCTATTGAAGCTAATCATGGGCTGAATGATTAGGATGGGATGATATCAATGACTTGTTACGAAATTGATTTATCTTGCACTCATAAGGCCAGATATTGCCTTTGTAGTTGGTGTTGTCAATCAGTTCATGCATGTACCAAGAGCACTTCATCTGGAGGCTACCTTCCGTATGCTGAGGTATTTGAAGTCAACTCCAGGATATAAGATCAACATCAGGCTACTATTCGTTTGTTGGTAGGAATCTTGTGACATGAAGCAATAAGTAATCTGTAGTTGCAAGATCTAGTGCTGAAGCAAAATACAGGTCAATGGCACATGGAATTTGTGAAGCTCTTTGGTTGAGGACTTTACTTCATGAAGTTGGGTTCGAAGTACAAATACCTATGAGCTTGCACTATGATAGTAAGTTAGCTATTAGTATCTCCCATAATCCTATGCAACATGATCGGACAAAACACATAGAAGTGGACCGACATTTTATCAAAGAAAAGATACTATGCGGATTGATTTGCACACCATTTGTCACTATAGAACAACAATTAACAGATGTATTGATCAAAGGTGTTACCAAGATGCAACTTTATGACATCATCAGCAAGTTGGACATGGTTGATTTTCATGCTCTAACTTGAGGGGGAGTGTTGAAGTATCGTATGCGAGGGTATTTATGTAATAAAGGTATTGTACACCCATACCTTCGGTATACCATATGTATGATGTATAAATATATTATTAATATAAATATCAATGTATGAGACAGCCAAACTCATACGGTTGACCCAATCATATTCTACTGTTTCACTTCTTCCTTTTTCTCCTTCTACCTTCTCTTCCAAGCACATAGACTCACAATCCATATCACGAACCACAACAGCAAGTCTTCTTCAGCTACTTGGTCTCCTTTCTTCTTCTTCTATCTATCTATATGTATTTTCCTTATTGATCATTACTTGCTACTGCCAATGATTGGAATTGATATCAACTTTGATTAAGGCTTGAAGGTGAAGAATCGATAGTGCTGGAATTAAGGGTTACAAGAGGTCTATAGTGAACCCACTAAAAGTAAGGTATTTTGGTTTTTTTTTTCCTGAAGGTTTTCTACCTCTATATACCAATCATCTAAATCCGTAAAATCCTTGTGATTTTATTTGGTTTTACTTAATTTTTTTGTTATCCTAATCTTAGTTCTTTAAGGCTAGTTTATTGAATTCCTTGAATAGTCTGTTCATTTATATACTTTTACTTATTGGATAGACTTGGAATTTTGTGTAGTTGCTCATCTATCACTCCTTTAGTTGCCTGCAAATTTTCGTATAGTTCTGACAAGTCTACAAGGGCATTTTGGTCATTTCCTTTGGGCCTAGATTCTATCAAATTCGAAATTCCCTTGTTCTGAGTTTTGTTAAGTCCTATTTGGGCCCATTCTTAGTAGGAATTAACTGCCTTCATTGGGTGGCCCTGCATTATTTACTGCATATTTGCATCTACTACTATACAACCCTATGACTCCTATCTTTCTATTGCTGATAGGAAGGGTATCTGTTCTTACACCAAACATCTAATTGCTAATCATGTGTGCTATAATTTGTTTTCTCCCATGTTTAGAGATTTTTTCACCTCTTTGTCTTTTGTTACCATTCCTCTTTATCTCAACTTTAGTAGAGAAGCGCTATGGAGGAGGAAATGTAGACCTTAGAACAAACATGGGATGTTATTGATCTTCCATGAGGGAAGGAGTTTGTGGGGTGCAACTGGGTGTTGTCTGTGAAGTTGCAATCCAATGGTATTGTGAAGAGGTACAAGGCCAGATTGGTAGCCAAGGACTATACATAGACATATGGGGTTGATTACCAAGAGACCTTTGTCCTAGTAGCAAAGATAAATTCCATTCGTATATTGATTTCAGTTGAAACTAATTGGGGATGACCTTTGCTTTAGCTTGATGTCAAAAATGCATTCGTTCATAGAGATCTCGACGAGGACGGTTTCATGATAGTACCTTTTGGGTTTTAGTATTCTATTGGCAAAGGAAAAGTGTGCCTTCTCAAAAAAGCTCTCTATGGCATTAAGCAGTCCTCTAGAATATGGTTTGAGAGGTTTCGTAGTACCATGCTTAGAAATGGCTATAAACAATGTCAACCTAATCACACTCTTTTCATCGAGCATCAAAAGGGAAAGGTGACAACCCTTATTGTCTATGTTGATGATATTGTTGTTACATGTGATGATCTATTGATGTATATGTAGACGTATATGTAATGAGGGGGTATAAGGGTATTTTTGTATTCTTGTACCCTAGTATATAATAATGAGCAATACCATATGAGAGAACTAATCTACTTGGTTCCCTACGTTTCTCTCTTCTCTTTCTCTCTCTTTCTCTCTTTTCCTTTCTCTCTCTTAATCTTCTTCTCATTGAATCCAAAACCTCCAACTATAAGGGCCATAGACTTACTAATATTAAGCATTGTCAGAGACTAATGGGGAAGCTTATTTATTTGACCTTAACTAAACTAGATATCTCTAACTAGTTGAAGTGATCATTTTGTTTATACATGCTTCCATAATTAAGCATCTTGAGATAGCATACTACATTGTCTATTACTTAAAGAAGAGTCTAGGTCAAGGACTCCTATATCATAGAAGATATGATCTTCGAGTGGAGTCTTTCACTGATGCATATTGGAAATGATTTGTTATTGATAGGAGGTCTAATTCTAATTATTATACCTTCGTAGGAGGTAACCTTGTTTCTTGTCATAGAAAGAAGTAGTCAGTTGTAAACCGATCAAGTGCAAAGGCAGGGTTCCAAGTCATGGCACATGAAATTTGTAAGATGTTATGGATAAATGGCTTTCTGAGAGAGTTGGGATTCAACTCTCACAGTCTTATGCAATTATATTGTGACAGTAAAACAATAATTAGCATTTCTCATGATCCCTTTCAGCATGAAAAAATGAAACATATTAAGTTAAATAGACAATTCATCAAGGAAAAATTACAAACCAAGTAAATTCGTATTCCCTTTATAAATACTAAAGACCAACTAGCTGATGTGTTTATCGAAGAATTGCATAGTCCTAATTTTAGTAGGATTATTTGCAAGCTTGATATGCACAACATTTACATACCAGCTTGAAAGGGTGTATTGGTGTATATGGGTGTATATGAGGCTGTATTTGGGTACAATATATAAGGGTATACTTGTAAATACCCGATGTAATAGCTCTATCATCCTCTTAAAATACACCATACATATAGGAGAGGATTACAACTTTCCATACAATTTCCATTATTCCCTTTGTCTCTCTTCAACTTCGTCTTCTTCTTCCCCATTCTAATACAAACCCTAGCACACTACAACACTTCATCACACAAATTTACTTTATAGACCCTCAAAAATACAAGGAGGCTTCAAAACAAAGGGGCAACACCACATATGTTGTGACAAGAGTAGTAAGTAGCAATAGCAAGAAAGAATCACAATTTGCAAAACAAGGAATAGCCTGAGAAGTCACCGGCGGTAAGCATACCTCTATAAATTTCTCAGAACTCTCAAATCAGCATGAAATTTCATTAAATTTGTTTTGAATGGTCATAACCGTTGGAATGAATCAAATTCCTAAGAAATCGACTAATAACAACAAAAAATCATGGAAAAGCTTGGAAAATCCATGAAAAATAGCTACAGCTTCAAATCAACCATAGAACACCACCATAATTCATCTAAAATCAAGATTTACCCAAATCTATAAACTTTTTTCACACCTACCAGGTCCGTACAGATTGTGATGTCATCTGTACAGCCTGATTACATCAACAGTGAGGTGGTAAGCATAATAGAAGTGCTCCACACCTTCAGAGCTATCATCCAGCTCTGATACCAAGTGGAAATATAGTAAATTTGGTCCTTGACGTGTTAGGATTTCAAGTAAAAGAACAGACAGAAGAGAGGAAGTATTTGGGAAAAATTGTACGTATAATGTGTAGGCTACTCTCATATACTGTCTCATATATCAAAAAGGTAAAGAATACATGTACGGGTATTTACAAATATACCCTAATACTGTACAAAGACATATGTACCCTTACATCTATAAGCCCATATATCCATGCAATACAACACCTATACTATAGGACTGCACCGTCCTATTCTTCGTACATACAAGAGCTGGACAGTACTCAAAACTTCAAGAATACTCTAAAATCCCCTTAAACAAAAACCACAGCTTGAAGAAGGCTTCAAACAGCACAATTAACACATAAAACACAATTGTTCAACCCCATACCACCTTCAACTAACCTCAGCAGGTGGTTTTAGACCCAACTATCACTATAGAAGTAGACAAAATAGTGGATTTGTTTCTAAAGACCCACAATAATGAATGACTGAATGAGACTAGGATCTACAATCTTATTGATGTATAAAGCCCTAAATCAAGTAGATCAAACACATTCCCCAAATATGACCTTTTCTCATCACATGAGATCAAATTATTACCCATATAAAAAGATAAATGCATGTAATGATGTAATAAAAGGTTCTTATTGATTTAATCAATCAAACAAAGATACCTATATTTTATGTGAAGGGCTTTGTCAGGACACATAATTCCAACAAAAACATTATGAAGGGGATACATAACCTTGGTATCACTAACGTCAAAGATCTATGTTACTATTTTAGTAGATAGTTACCTCATGAAGTTTAAATTTCCATCATTCAAGAAGTACAACAGGAAGGGATTCCCCCATGCATACTTAAAAATTTATTGCAATGATATATTACACCTAGGTTATGATAAGAAATTACTAGTCCATATTTTCCACAAGAGCTTGGCAAGAGTTTCCCTAAGATGGTTTACAAGTCTTGAAAGTACAATGATTAAGACATAGAAAGAACTATCTAAGGAATTCCTTGCACTTCAAGATACATATGGATTTTTCCCACAAAAGGCATACCTAAAAAAGATGGTACTAAGACCTAGCGAAAACGTGAATGATTATGCCTATCGATGGAGGTAAGGAATATCTCATTGAGCTAATCGTTTCGAGTACTTATGAGTTGAAATCAGACATCAAGAGTGAAAGTTATGCCCATTTGAAGCTTAAAAGGAAAAACTGGCCGAAACCGCATGGATTAGTCTGCACTTTTGTGCGGATCAATCTAGAAGTTTCTAGTAGCACAAAATGGGGAGGCCAATAAATTTTAGATTAAACCACATTTTGTGTGGATCAAGCTAGCCTAGATCAATCTGACCAAAAGTGTGGATTAAGCTAAACCATCCAGATGCATTATTTTAAAAGAAAATTGTGATTTTAGATTAAACAACATTTTGTGTGGATCAAGCTAGCCTAGATCGATCTGACCAAAAGTGTGGATTAAGCTAAACCATCCATATGCATTATTTTAAAAGAAAATTGTGATTTTCTCTCTAAGAATGAGTGTGGGACCCACCCAACTCAACCCTAAACCCAAGAAATACTCCAAAGAAACCCTAATAACCCCATAAAGACCAACAAAGGAAGAAAAAGAGAGAGAGAAAAGGGAAAAAAGGAGATTTAGGAAGAAGGAGAAGGAAATCCCCAAATTAGAAGGTATGCTATGAAACCCCCCCATCTCCATGAAATCTTTAGCCTGGTTTTGTAGTTCTCTCCTAAGTTCTTATGGATAATCATAATATTGTGTATTGTATGTCTTGAATGATATAGAGAAGGAGTGTTTGGAGAATCTATTGAAGAAGAGGCTCAAGAAAAGGGTTTTACAAGATCTTGGGGAACCAATAAGAAAATAGCATTGTAAGTAGTTATATAAAATGTACTCATGTTTTCTCTCTGAGTATCTTATATTTATATTTTCTCAATTATTGATTGGAAGTTTTTATGGTTTGAAATCTAAGGATTTGGAAGGATTTTTATGGATTTTGAATGTATAAGTAGATATATAAGATATATACTTTTTTTTCCCTCTTAGGTTCTTAGATCCATTAATCTCTATGCTTTATTTTGGAAGTTGGATCATATTCCCATGGATTTGCAGTCAGGATCTTAGATCTATGATCCCTAAGCCAATGTTTTGAAGTTCTATGGTAGAAATTTTACGCTTTTCAAAGTTTATGATGGAAAATGGTTTT
>JAOXJP010000001.1:18760267-18785299 GCA_025762735.1 Platanus orientalis
CCTGAGTGGTCACATCAGGAGTGTGGTGCACTTGATATGGCACCATGCCCTGTATGACAGCATGACATGGTAGCTTAGACTTTCACCCCTTGTGTTCAGAATTGCTTTCAGAAATTCTTAGGCCTCCTTCCTTCATTACACCAATAAAAAAAAGTCTATCCTTGTAACCTGGTCCACCCTCTATCGTAAGGAGCCGACTATTCTAATCCGGGTTCAGTTTATTCACTGACAATCCGGTTCAAGATAAACATCACTCTCTCTGTGGATCGGGAAAACCTAACTTTTAACAAGGATCGTATTGCGGGAAAAAGGGCATTTTTCTTTGGGGGTTTTCTTGTCGAATTGATATCTGGTTCGATGATGGCGGGAGCATCGAGTTCTTGGTCTCGGGCGTTGGTGCAGATCTCTCCTTACACCTTTTCAGCTATCGGAATCGCGATCGCCATAGGTGTTTCCGTGTTGGGTGCTGCTTGGTATGACCCAATCTCATTATTTTTCTCTTAATTATTCCATTAAATCACAAATTTACTGTAATTTCTCTGGTTTTGATTGAATTTCTCATAGAATTCTATCTTTATTAAACTTATTTCAGGGGAATTTATATAACTGGAAGTAGTTTGATTGGTGCTGCAATCAAAGCTCCACGAATCACTTCGAAGAATCTCATTAGGTAAGCGGTTGAATTTAGCCTTGAGAACGAAAGCCCTTCTCTGTAATGCGTTATTTTCTTTGAATTATATTGGTTTCTGTGATTTGTTTCTTGCTCTTTAGTCTATATTTTTTGTAATTTTTTTTTTTTTTTGATGGGTCTGTTATTTTTTAAAATGAAAATGTAAAGTTGGTGGAGACTTCGATCTTTAATCAGGGACATGGGTTTGTGAAGTTTGTTGTTGCATATCCCCTTAACGTATCTGCTGTCAAGGATATTAGATCCATCTGTAGGATGAATTCAGAAAATGGGATTTAATAATACGAGTCTTAATATCCTTTATTGATCAAATGGTAAACATGAAATGTAGTATTGGAGCTGGGAATGATACTGTCGCATGTCATCAATGAGGGGGTGCTTTTTGACATCAGAATGAAATCAACCCAATACCTGTAACCCAACTTGTATTGGCATGAGCACCTTCTGACGCTAATCCAACAGTTAAAAATTGCCATCCTCACATGAGGGACCCCTCACTGAATTGCAACCCTATGCTTTATATGATCATCCATTTTGGGTTGATGACCTGATGCAATTGTGCTTCCTTACGCTTAATCTTGATTCCTGGAGGATAGTTTCTTTGCTCAACTTTGTTTTAGATTTTCATTAAGTATTCATTCACTCTTTCTTTATACTTTTTACTAGTGATTGTTAGCATAGAGCACTGATGGATTCTGGAGTGAGCTTGTAGTTTTTGTGTGCTTTGGTTTGTTGCAGCTTGTTGCTGTTTTGTATGATTAGTTCTTTCTTTGTTTTCTATTTCCTTGTATCTCTTCTCTCTTTCTTTCAATAAAGTTATCCGTTACTCATCAAAATAATAATAAATAAATAAATAAATAAAAAATAGAGCACTGGTAGATGGTAATAAATCTGGTCATCTAATGATCAAGTGATGACTTTCATTTACTTTTTCTCTATATCATTTCTTTTGGGGTTTCTTTCTAGAATTAGTGCTAAAAAGTTTATACATCTTTTACAAAGTTCTTTTTCACAATATCCATCTTCTTAATGTCTCTTGTACTGCTGTGAAACCTGTTAAGTTAGCATGCGCTCTTCCTTTGCTATAAATCTAAAAAATTACATTGAACTGGTTCTGCATCTCTTGAAAACTTCTTTACTAATCTCTTGGACTGGTTTGAAGTTTGCCTGTTAGCAAGCTAGATTAATCCTTTCTTTTTAGCACTTGAAAATTTTGGTTTTAACTTAATTTGAGACAGTGGTTCTATGAGGGATCCAAGACTGATATGAAAATAACAGGCTAGAAGCTCAAGTATTGGCATCTGGGAGCAGAGGTGGTATACCGTATTTCAACTACGGCTAAAATGCCAAGCTTCGCTAAAATGCCAAGCTTCTCATATTATGGGTTCAGGTCTAGTTTTTGAATCCTTTTGAATTATTAGATGCCAAATTTTATGTTTCATATCATGGAATTTCCAAGCTTAACAGAGGACATTAAGGATTTTTGTTTTGTTGGATAGATCAGTTTTGCCTCTTTTTTTTTTTTTTTTGATGAATAACTTGAAGAAAACAAGAAACATATAATACAATAGAGCAGGCAAAAGCCACTAAGAAAAACATCTAGAGATTTGGGAGGCTATTGCCACTAAAACACTTGGGCAACCCAGCCCCCCACTTTGCTAGACTATTGGCTAGACCATTCCTATCTCTAGGAACATGGCTAATCCTGATACTCATCTCCCTAATAATGGATCTTATTTCATGAATATAATGTGCAAGCTTCCATGATCCCTTAGAAGACCCACTAGTCCAACTAACAACCAACTTAGAATCTCCTTCCACTAAACACCATGACCATCCCATTACCCTCAACTCCTTTAAGCCGAATAACAACCCAAGACATTCCGCCTTTGTTGAATCACAAGTGGCCACGCTTCACCCGGACCACATTTCCTTGACCATCATACACTACACACCCAAAGCCTGCTGTACCTAGATCATAGTTGCAGGGAAGCTTGGTATAAGGTGGGAAGCTCGTTTGGGAAGTTAATTCCATTCCACTTCCGCTTCCCCAAGTAATGTGAAGCAAGTGAAAGCTATTTGGGGAAACGAGTGAAGGCCTCTGGAGAAGCAAGTAAAAACGTCTAGAGAATTGATGGAGAAGCAATCCAAGAAACAATATTGTTTTTATTTTATTTTATGTAAATCCTATTCTATTAGCATTAAATACAATATTATCTGTGAGATTTAGTAATGATTTTATAAGAAAAAAAAGATTTAGAATTGAATTTGTTGTTTATATTATTTTATTTCAATCCAATAAAAAAGATTCAAATCCGATGGTTTTTATACAAGGTCTTCTATAGTCTGACTCTAAAATGTAAGTTATTTACAAAAATCTTATGTATGGTAAAATCTAAGGTGTGGTTGGTCACACTAGTAACAAATGGTTTGCATATTGATTTAATGTCATGATTCTTTGTACTTACGTAGTATAGATTTTGGGGTTTTTTTTTTTTTACTTTCTTTATGTTTATTCACTTTGTTGTATTTTAGTTGAAATTATTGATTAAAATTTATAATTATTTACTTTATTATCATTTTTTGCTTCTCGCTTCCCTAGAATTTATTGAGCCTTGCTACTCGCTTCTCGCTTTCACATTGCTTCCTGCTTGTGCTTCTTGCTTTGATAACTATGACCTGGATTCCCCAAGGAAGATCTATCAAAGTTAAGCTTCATGCAATCTCCCAGAGGGGGACACCACTCATCAACTATAGGGTGTGCATTTGGGTTAGCAAAGGAGAGGCAAGCCTTCTAATCTCTCATAATATCATATAGAGAATCTCATTAAACTCATTTGAGCCCATCATCCATGAAACAACTTCGCATAATATGGCATCTTGAACTTCCCAAGCTTTTTTTTTAAACCCTCGGACACTTAGCTATTCCTTCCAAATGCCCCACATTATGCCTTGTGCAAGTTCGGATATAAATACCTTCTTCTTCCTTCCCATATCACTCCCACTCCACGAAGAAAGGAGTGCTTTCATAGACTCCGGCATAACCTAGTACATTTCTAGGCCTTCCAAAAAATAAGACCAACTCCTTCGAGCATATTCTCAATGGAGGAATGTATGGCAGCCCGATTCACCAGCCTTGCCACATAGAAAGCATATGCTTGGGGACAAGTACATATTAGGTCACCTCCTTTGCAACATATCCAAAGTATTTAGACGATTAAAGTACACCAACCATGAAAAAGCTTGCACTTTAGGGGGCAAGACATTTCCATATTTCACGGACAGGAAGCGGGTTTTTTGATGGAGTATTTTTTTTCAATGATAGAAAGGAAGGACTTGATCGAGAGGATACCAGAAGACGAAGGACTCCATACTCGTAAATCCGACTCCGATGGGGACACAAAAGCATCATTCAAGTATTGGAGCAATTGGCCCACAATTGGAACCTCTCATTCATACAATTAATGAACATAAGTCAATTTCCACGATATACCAGACAAAGAATTGGAAATAACTTCAGCCACACAAGAGTTTTTTTTGTTATAGATACGGAAAAGGCATGTATATAATATCTCAAGGGTACCATTGCCCCACCATAAATCTTTCCAAAACCTAATTCGATTTCCACAACCCTAAACAAAACGGTTATGGGGATAAAAAGAAGGGGCAATTTGGATTACATTTTTCCACAAAAGAGATGAGAATTATTAAGAGTAAGTTTGCAATCCCAACCATTCTCATTAATCCCATAACGTCTGATAATGATGGATTGCCATAGAGTACTACTTTCCACTGCAAACCTCCACAACCATTTACCAAGCAATGCCTCATGCCGCTCATTGATCTTCCCAATACCCAAACCCTTTGCTCTTTAGGTTTCACCACTTCCTCCCATCTAAGAAGATGATCTTTTTTAACTAAACTTCCTTCCCACAAAAAATCCCTTTGGTATTTCTCAATCACGTTTGCAACCTTAGCTGGCATCTTGAAAATGGACATATAATAAACCAGAATGTCCCCCCCTTCAAATATAAGATCTATTCTGACAAGAAAGTTTTTAAAAACCTTCTCCACTACTGGGTCCTAAAAAACAATGGCTTTTGGACGTCCACCCAAAGGTAAACCCAAATTATTGCAAAGGCCAATCACCCACCTTGCACCCAATCAAATTTGCAAGCTCCCTAAGGCTGCTATCTTCCACATGAATCCCAACCAAACAAGAATCCAAAAGATTGATATGAAGCCCCGATATCAATTTGAAAGCAATTTCTCACGTTTCTAATTCCTTCCTCATTCGCATCAAGGAACAAGATGGTATACATAGATTGTCTCAAATCTCCAATCTTAAAGCCTTCAATTAACCTTTCATTTTCAGCCTTAACAAAAATAGCACTAAGCCCATGTGCTATCAGAGAAAATAAGAAGAGATAAGGGATCTCCCTGTCTTAGTCCCCTTGTGGATTTGAAAAACCCTTTAGATGTTTCATTTAACAAAATTGAAAAGTACGAGAACTGAACACATCATTTCATCCAATTTATCCACCTTCCTCCAAACCCTTTCATGGTCAAGACACATAAAAAACTCCCAATCCACCTTATCATATACCTTCTCCATATCTAATTTGCACACCACCCTAGCCATTTCTCTTTCCTTTTAAAATCTACACATTTGTTAGCGATGAAAATGCTCACCTCCCCCATCACTTTACGAAGGCGAATAGATAAAACTTTGGATATGGTCTATATAAACTACATACCAGAATTATTGGTCTGTATTGAAAACTTGTTTGCACCTTCTTTCTTTGGAATAAGAACAATGAACGTGGACCTCATTCCTTTATTAAGGCTCCCTCTCTCATAAAATTCAGCAAATACTTTCATCAAATATCCCTTAATAATATCCCATGCCACTTTGTAGAAGTGAGTAGAAATGCCATGCGGACTTGGGACCATATCCTTCTACATACTAAATGCTACTTCTTTTACATCTTCCTCTGGAAACGGGCATTCCAATTCATCCCTCAACTCTAGAGACAGACGATCCTCAAATCAATTAGAAATCTAAGGACGATCCCCCTCGTCCTTAGAATATAATTCAAAGAAGAATCAGATTGCCTCATGAGAGATTTGATCAAAATTTTCCACCTCTTCCCCCTAAATCCCTAGTCTTTGAATCAGTTTTTTCCATTTACGCTCATTCACCACCTTGTGACAAAAAAATGTATTACCATCACCCTTGAACCATTTGAACTTGGACTTTTGGTGCCAATGAATTTCTTCACATTTCAGAATGCTGTCCAACTCCACTAATAGCTCCTTCTTTTTACTAACCAACTCTCTTTCCAAAAAACCATCTTTCTCACTTGCTCTGTGAATGTATAGAATTTCACTCCATATTCGGTTCTTCCTTTCCCCAATCAACCCAAATGTCTCCTTATTCCAGTTTTCAAACATTTCTTTATATGCTGCAACATCATTATAAAGCTAAACCCAGCCCAATCCGATCCTTCCACTTCTCTCCACCATTACCCAACTTCTTTTGGGAAAGATGGATAAGTAGTCCGCATATTTTCAAATCTAAAGGTTTCAGCCCATAACTTATCTGAGTGACATTAAGCATTACTGGCCAATGGTCTGAAGAAACCTTTGGAAGTACCTCTTGAAAGTAATGTAAATAGTGATCCTCCCAATCCCCCATCACCAGAAACTTGTCCAACCTGCACAATATCGGAATCTCCTGCTCGTTTGTCCATGTAAACTTTCCATTCGTTAGTGGACTATCTCTTAAGCCACTATTATGGACAAAATCACTGAAATCCAGCACACTCCTCGTAATTCTCCCACCATTATTTTCCATGAACAAATTTGATCACGTTAAAATCTCTCCCAATAACCTGTGGCCTACTCCACATCTCTTGAAGACACTATAGATCATTCTTGCCACTTGTGTTGTTGTCAAGGACAACATGCCCAATGATTGTTTTTCTAACAAAACTTATCCCATAGTTTTCCATTTTTTTCAATTGAAAGGTGTTTTGTTGATTGAAATGGGTGGCGAATTGGGTGATAGATGTTTGGTATTTGGAGTCCAAAGCAGGGTTATCAAATGTTAAAGGCATGATGCAAGGCATTTTACTTATTAAAAAGGTGAGGTTAAGCTTTGAGGCATGGAGTGTAAGCTTCATGAGCATGCATGGTTTTAGTAAATTAAAAATTATATATATATATATATATATATATATAGGGGAATGCTAACGTGCATAGCTTTAAGGGCTAGCATTGTGCCCAATCAGATTGGAACAAAACTATCCCTGGCTTTGTAGTTTTTTAAAATAAAATCAAGGGCATTTTTGTTATTTCAATTCTCATCTTCCTTCTCTGTCCTTTTCTTTACTAAGCGTCTCTCTCCCACTATCCGTCATTCCTTCTTTCTCGGATAATCTCTCTTATTGAAGATAGCAAGTACAACATATTTAAAAAATCTCGCTTTTTTTTTTCTTTAGCCAATTGAACAATGGAAAATCTCTCTTTTTTTATTTATTTAGCCAACCCATTATTGCAAAAATCAATTCCTTCTTTCAGCAACCTACAATTTTACTCTCTTCCAAGCTCCAGATCTTGCTCTGCAAAACATTCTTCTGTAATTTCCACCTTCTATATTCCTTGATATGATCATCAGCATCATCACGCAACCGTTGCCTCTTGGTGTTTTTGCTTGGATGAGATGAGGGAAGGTTCTCACTAAAACGCTAACTTTCACTGATGCGTTCTCTGCCTCTCTTGCGAAACTTGCGGAGATTTTTTAAGAAACTGGAATCAGCCACATAGGTGGCAAACACTTCCAGCATATTACTTGATCAGGAAGAAGAAAAGAAAGTAGTTCACAGCAAAAAGTTGTTGCCTATGGGCTTCCTTACACGAGCTATCCAAATCCGATACCAGTGATGAAAAATCTGTGTGTGCAGACTGCCACTATGCATATTCCAAGTTAAACAACCATTCTCATCACTGCAATGATGTTGCTTTTAATCATTGATCATTGAGAAGAGCGTACTCCAAGTTGCCTTTTAAAAAACTACAAAACGTAATCCACAAGGAATTTTAAAGAAATACAAAAAAATAATAATAATAAATAAAAACGATTGAGATTCAATCCAACAAAGAAAGCAAAACTCTTCTCATTTGCATCTGGTTCTTCCCGAACACCAGAATGGAAGAGCACTGATGTATTCTTCAGTTGTTCTCATATGGGTGTGGCTATTCACCACAAAGAGTGGATGGAACAGTAATGGCGTTAACTTCCCACTTTGAATGTAAATGACTTTTAATGCCCCTCTTGTTTGCTAAAAGAACTCACTGACAAGGGTGTTGTAAAGAAAAAATGGGCATGTTGCTAATATGCCCCAATATATATATATCCCTCTCATTCTGAACCCAAGTGCTCTCTAGTTATTGTAAAAGAAAGATATATGCATTTAAATTAGCTAAATGAATGATGAAGGGAGGAAAAACACCATGGTGTTCATATGCATGAATTAAGGTGACATGGAGTTGCATCAATTATCATGGGATTATGCTTGTGAGACATACTATGACACATTGACAGAATGATTTAACAGTGATTAAGACAGGAAACAAGAGTATTTGAAAATTAGCTTTGTAAATGTCATGGGGATTCAACCATTGAATGTCTCTGGGCTCTCTCACATTCACCTCTTTCTCCTTCTCTTCTTTCCTTCTGGCACAACTCAGAGTAGGGACTAATGGTCTCCCTGTTTTGCCCATCCTCTATATATAGGGAGAAATCTAAACAGGAGAGTTGAGGGTGGCGTGGGATCTAATAGGGCTCCCTTCCTCTAGCTGTGGGTTCTGCTTTCATCTTAATTTAAATAAGAATCAAGCTGCAATGCCAGTCCAACTGGGAGCGGTTTTTGGGGCTCTTATACCTTTAACTTCTCTTATTATTTAAGAACAATTTGGATTTTCTTAAATTGCAATCAAAGCCATGAATATGGCATGAATTTTTGTTTTGGTGAAGAAAAAAAAATGAAAGTTAAGAGAAACGAAAAGCATAAATATGAAGGTGGTAGCTTGATGTTTAGTCAATATTCGTGATTATACCCCCCCCCCCCCCTTTTTTTTTAAAAAGGGCAATTGATCAAATTTTTAATATTATTTAACTGGATTCTGCAAGTCATACACCCTACCTGAAGGGCCCCAATTGCCTAGATTCCTCCTGTGCATCTTTTAAAACGTTAATCTAAACTTGGAATTTACCATTGCTTGTAATCTTAGGAAAGACTGAATTCCTTACAATTACACGCACACAGATGAAAAGTCTAGAAGTGGCCTCTATAGCATAGAGCGTTGAATTGGGGGTTATCTTCTCCAAAAGTTTAGGGATTATAAAGCATGTAGTACCTAACCAGAAAGCGCAGTTGCATACAGGCACATGTGTATACATGTATCATCAACACAAACATGTTTTTGTACAATACATTATGATTCATAGGATTTTATATTCTTAATATGGGTTTTGGAAGACCTTCATGGTAAGGCCTTGAGATTGTTGACTATTGAAGTTCTTTACTGTTTCAGTGTAATTTTCTGTGAGGCTGTTGCCATATATGGTGTTATTGTGGCAATCATCTTACAAACGAAGCTAGAGAGTGTGTCAGTATCCAATATGTATGAAGCAGAGTCCCTTAGAGCTGGATATGCGATCTTTGCCTCGGGTATCATAGTCGGCTTTGCAAACCTAGTCTGCGGGTGTGTTGCTAACCTTTGTCACCTCTTCCTATCAAAATCTATAAAATTAATTATGGTTATTTATTATTATTTTTATTTTCTCTTTTGGCAACAGGTTGTGCGTAGGAATAATTGGAAGCAGCTGTGCATTGTCTGATGCCCAGAACTCCTCACTTTTTGTGAAGATTCTGGTGATCGAGATCTTCGGTAGTGCACTCGGGTTGTTTGGTGTGATTGTGGGAATAATCATGTCGAGTCAAGTGACATGGCCATCAAAAACTGCATGAGTGGCCATTGATTGTGGTGCAAGACTCTACCTGGCTCCTCTTCAATTTATTGTTCAAAGCTCATATTCTGTGTATCTAGGTAGACCTCTGAACTACTATGTGATTGTGCTTGTTATGTCACCAGAGCAGTAGTAGACATAGTAAGATCTGATGTACCAGGTGACCTTTACAGAATGTATCAGTTTTTTTTTTTTCATTTTGATCTGAAGTACCTTTGTGTCAATTTTCTTTAGGGAAATGATATTGGCGGAGCAGTTTATTTTATTTATTATAATGGTGATTGAGAAACTTTTGTACCAATGAGAAGGAAATCTCTGCTCTGGAAATCATCTCTCCCAAGAGATTTTCACTTTTTATATGTTAAACTGATTGAACTAATTGCGCGAGAGGTGGTAAAAGAGATGCATGATTTGCCATTTATAGGATCAGCTAATTTAGACAAGTAGTACAGACAAGATTATCTTGCAGATATATGTGAAATAGGTATTGTTGGGTTGAGATATCCGATGTTGGGGATCCCGCTCATACTAGGTGGATTTGTTATGTCATGATAATGTTCATTCTTCTTTAGTTCCAAGCACGGATCTTCTCAAACCAAAATCTTTGATGAAGTGCAGCTGGCTTAAAATTGTGATTTAACCAAAGTACGATGACCGGATATGCAATTTCACCAAATCCTGATGAGGGCTGCGATTTGACCTTTTAAAGAGCTAGCTGGCTCTGGCTTTTTCATGAAACCAGCCCTTGAGAGGTGGTTCCAGCAAAGTCACAATCATCCGTAGGGCTATAATTTAAGGTAATGTTCTGTAATGACAAAGGCCTATAGGCTGATACACCGTTTCTGCTAATTCAAAAGCATCGCCATGTATCCATTAGCTAAGCTTAATTATCCTATAACCCCTTTCAACCGGTTTGGGATTTGGTACGGTAATTTACTTTCTGGCTTTTAACGAAGGTACTTTTACTGATGTTTTGTTGGGGCTCTTCCTAATAAAGGTGAAGCCCTCCAAAAATAGGCGTATGCCACTTGGTGCGGCGAGCACACGGTATTCTTTAGTAAAAGGCGAAAGAATAGTTCGCTTTGTGCTCACCGCGTGGCTGCGTGCTCTATTCGTGTTACGGCCTGCTGATTATATAGCGGTATCACCAATAACATTTTACAACCTCTTCGATGTGGGATTTCCTCCATCTCTTCGTTTCATACACAATAAAGATCTTTCGTGCGTGTGATTTCAGAGACTGGGAAGTGGGGTTAGTTCATTCAAATCTCTCAGTTGGGTAATCTTAACTTTGTTGCCCTCCATTCTCTCTTCCAAAAGTAAAATAACCGCACCTTTTCTTCTCTTGTTCCACCCGCAAGAATAACATAAGAAGCATGTTTACTTCATCCCTAAAACTACAAATCCATGGAACAGCTAAAACAAATCGATTAAAAAATCTTCAGGGCTGCTCTTCAGATAAACAGAGATGGACAAAACAAGTTCTTGGTCTTCTGAACAGAACCATAGTCTGGAAATTTACAGTAAGCAGAGAGAATTTTCGGTTACATTTAAGAAATATGTGTCTTCATGTAGAATTTGATGATCAATATATTTGCAAAGAATGTTAGCTTAAGGAAAGCTGTTTCTCTTTTCAGTCGATTGGTGGAAGATGGTTTTTCTGTACCGTTATAATTTTACATATCCAATTGTTATTCATGCAGATTTGCGGTCAACTTTGGAGAAAGAGAAGTTCAAAATTTATTGTGAAAACTGGGTTCGAGTTCGTAAGGAGCTCGCTTATTGACATGTACACTGAAATGCATTACGTCCAAGTTTTGCGGTAGTTGTTCGAAGAAATTCCTGAAAGAAATGTTGTTTCTTGAAATGTCTTTGATTTCTGGTGAGAGATTTGAAGATGTAGCTGCCATGAGACATTATGAGGCTACTGTTATGAGCACTCACTGGGCTTGTGTTGCCACTGGAGAGCTTGAATTCATCACTCTTCTTGGCAATGTCATGTTAGATATATACTCTTGAGTGTGGATGTTTAAGTCTGTCACATCAAATCTGTAATGAAACATAGATTGAAAATGTGATTGCTTGGACAGGTATGGTATATGGGTATGTGAATTGTGGCTAGCTGGATGAGAACAGAAAGCGGTTTGAGCAGATTCCAGCAAGGGTTGTCATTCTCTTAAAGATTGTTAAGAATGGGTCTGTGCTGTTTAACCATTTCGATGAAGCCTTGGCTCTTGTGAGAGATGCAAATTAAGTGGGTCAAAACGGAGAGATTCACTGTTGTTGTGATCCTTATGCAAAAATGTGGGTGAGTAGATAAATCCTTGGAGATTTCCAGGAGTAGAAGAGAGAGATAATACCTTGTGAACTGCATTATCTCCGGGCTTGCTATGAGTGGGAAGATGAGCAAAACTCTTGAGCTGTTGTTGGAGATCAAATGGACTAGTGCCAAACCAGATGAAATATACTCCATTGATGTTTTAGGCACTTATAGTCTGAGGAGTTGATAGACAATATCCCGGATGTAATAGTGAGATTACATTACCACTGCAGACTACTTTGATTAGTGTCTGCATAATTCATGTTGATGTTTAGATTGGTGAGTGTTAGCTAAACACCTTGTTTTAATCGAACTCAGTGATTCTGTTCTTCAATCGCTTCTTGCCCATATTTATGCAGCAGCTGACAGATAGGAGGATGTGACCAAGGTAAGAAGAATGATGAAGAATCTTGGAGTCAAGAAGGTGACTGGGTGTAGTTCAATTGAGATGAATGGCATTGTCCACGAGTTTCTTGTTGGAGCATCATATGTGGATATGAGGGAAATTTATTCCATATTGAATGACATGGGCAAACAATTGTTGGGTTTGGAAAAATATAACAGATAGATAAGACATGATTCCGTCAATTTTATGATGCATGGGATTTACTTGGGTTTGGGACAAAAAATGTATGAAACATTTGGGAGTTCTGCAGTTAGCTTGATCTCAGATATGGATACATCCATTGGATAAAGAAATATAGAGAAACTCAGAGACTGATAATCTCTTGAAAGACTGAATAAAAAATGGTGGAAAGATAATCGAGAGGGTGTGGACAGTGATAGGGCTCTTATGAAAATGGTGAAGTTCTAAGATAGTTTGCCTAAGCAAGTTATCATCTTGGGTTTGGGTTTATAAGCAGGGAAGGGAATATCTGGTTCCTTTGTTCAGCGATGCCTCATACATTGACAAATATCAAGAGGTATATCATAGCAGTTGAATCTTAAGGAAGTTATTAAAAATCAGAAGAAACTGTTATGGGCTTCAATGGATCTGTTGGGTGCAATTGGTACAAGTGGTTTCCATGAAAGTTAAGTTATTGAAGTATCAGATACATTGATCTTCAAATGCTTTTATTTGTTAGCTATTTCACCTCTAAGTTTAGTTTCTATTCCTTTCGGTATACATGTGTTCCAATAAAAATTTGTCTTGAAGATTTACAAGCAAGTTAAATCAGGCACGCAAAAGTGAACACAGCTAAAAATTTTATGGAAGATTTATACAGGTGCCAATGCTCTTGTTGGACAAGAAGCTATGAGCATCGCTGTATAGAGTCCTGCTGAGTCATTCCTGTGTAACAGTTCCAGTCCTGAACCATGATTTATGCAGTTGCCTGGGTGTGCTCTTCGAGAATGGTTGAAACTATAGTAGATGAGGATGTTAAGGATATTTGCATCGAAGGAGACTCTGAAGTGGTCATATGACTGTTCGGCAAGCACATAAAAAATTCCAATGGTAAACCATAGCATCATAAGAAGGTAAATGATGGTTTACATTAGATTAGTACTAAAACACCTTGCACTTTAGTTTGCTTTATAATAATATATCTAGACCAACAAACATGATTTACATTAGCAACTGGAATTCATTTACCAGACTGAGACAAAGGACAATAATAAGTGACCAATTCTCAAGTAGAACCAAGAAGTAAAGGGGCCTCAACAAAGTATGGCATGTTTTTATGTTGAAGCTCTGGGCATTCCTCTGGAGTTGCTGTCTTTGGATAAAAAGTCTTGCGATCAGGAAGTGGTAAACCTTGTTTAATACGACCCATTCTCCGTGAGTGTAGAACTTGCTTTGAAACAACTGGTAGTCTGATTGACTGATACTCTTTCAGAGCCAAACCCAAGTTCTCCAATCCCCACTTCTCAAGACATATGCCTAATGTCGCTGCATCTACAATGGACATGTTTGTGCTTCTCACGCCATGAGGAGTCATGGGATGAGCTGCATCTCCAACTAACACCACATTATCCCAAAAGAGCTGTTCTAAAGGATCACAATCATATATTACATTGATGAAAGGTTCCTTTGTTTCTTTCATGAGCCTTGCCAACTCTGGGAGCCAAATTTTCTCTGCCTCTTCGTGCATTTCCTTGATCATGTCGCTTGTTACTTTCATGGTAACTGAATTTCCCTGAGAAATATTTTCCGATGATCAGTATGTCCTTAGTTCAGTAGAGGACAATTTAAAGGCATTGAATATGAAACCCTCACATATTAAGAAGTGCTAATCAAGATGTGATAAGATCAGAACTTTGAACTGAGACCCGAAAGACCTTGTTTAATTTTCTATGAATGTAACAGAGATCAAATTTGAGATAAGAGAAGAATGAGAGACGAGAGCAATCACCTTCAATTCGGGCTCTGGTTGATTGACATACCAAATCCAATTCATTTTCTTGTTCAGAAGCTCATAAAGCACACTGTGAGTTCCCACTCCCAGATCAAAGTATAAGCATTTCCCGAGTTCCGGATAAGCCTTGCGGAGGCTAGCAATGGTCTCTGAGCTCACATTTTCCGAGAAATCAAGAATTCCTCTCCATGCAGAGTAACCGGAATACCTATAGAAAGATCACTATTAATACTTCAGTTGCAGCTCTTTAAATCCAAAATCTGAATATCGATTGAATTTAGTAGACATTCTATGAATTCAACACTCAATTACCCACGATCTAAATCAAAGAAGAATGTGCTGACCAAACAGACCTATAGTTTTAAGTAACGATACTGAAACATATGGACAAACAACCCATTAGAGATTCTGAATCCAAAACCCATCTTTAAGCAATTGGTTTGAAATTGAGAATGAAATTGTAAGTAGGAAATATAAATCAACAAGTCAAAATCTTAACAAATAATGACCCAGAGGAAAGGGGAAGAAAAAAAGAAAAATGAAAGATTAAAAGGGGTGATTTTGATTCACAAACCTCAATTTCAGGTTGGGTAAGAAATACTGACGAATTTTAGAAAGGCACCCATCTGCAGCAACAAGTAAATCTCCAACAATCTCAACAATCTCCTCTGTTTGAGAAGCTTTGGCTCTAACCTTGACAGAGGCCTTGTCATCAGAAATACAAAAAGAGAGGAAGTAGTGACCCCATAGCACTACACGGGACGGTAGAGCTCTGTACAGAAGATCATGGAGATCAACCCAATGGGCCGCTCTAAAATTGAAGTTTTCATCTCTGGCCAGTGTCCAGTTGATCTTCTTCTCACTATCCGTCGCTTGATTCTACTCCAAAAACAGAATTTCGAAGTGGGTAACAAGAACAATTGAATTCTAGATTGAAGGAAACTTGGAAAAAAGAAAAAGGGTAATCATTTACAGTGATGTACCAGATCGATGGTGAGGGGAAGCGTGGCTTTGTGGAGGAGGTGGGGCTGGTGGAGCCATGATTGGATGAATTTCTGAGCTTGAGGGTCGAGACCGAGGCCGGCTCCTGTTGGGCTTCCGGTGGGGGGTGCACATGATTTCTCGAGCACCACGGCTTCCCATCCTGCAGCGATGAGCGCGTGTGCACAGGAGACTCCTGCTATGCTGCCCCCCACCACCACTGCCTTTGGCTTCCTCGTCATCATTCTCTCTCTAGATCTCTCTTTCTCCGGGTGGAGGAATCCTCAGCTAAGCAAGCTCGGTAGTGATTATATCCGGACAAGATCTGTAGTGTTTGTCAAACTCTTGTGATTATTCAAGTGTTTCACACAATTGAAAGGCTCACATAAACGTTCCAAGAAAAAGGAGCTTTGTTTGGATCTTTTCTTCTTGGCATTTTTGGGAGCCGATCGTCACAGACCACAAATTTTTTCAATTTTTTGAGTGGTCGTGCACTCAGGATAGTGGGACATGTATAAAAAATTGATTTTGGGCAGGTAATTTTCCCTTTTTTTAGGTACGTGTTGCACTGCAGGTGCCTGCAGGACTTTAACTGCAGTATAGGATCTTGAGTGATGGTGGTGAATGGTGATATTCTGACAAATGGGACTATAAAATTTTTGAGTTGGAATTCTCAGGAGAATCTTCAACAGAGAATCATTGGTTCGTAGTGACCCATGTAAGGCTGCAAATTATCCGAATAAAAATCTGTATCCGATCCATGTTTGGTCCATTTAAAGCGAATACAGATCTATCTATCCGAAAAATATCTATATCCATTAGATGTACATGTATAATGTATACATACATTATGGTAGCTTTGTTTCACAGTATAATTTTGTAAGGTTATAATTTTGTTGTTATTTTTTGATATACTCATCATGTAACCAGAGATTCAAATCCGATCCAATATCTGGTTTCTTTAAACGGGTTTGGATATGCTTATATCTAGGCGGGATTTGGTGCGATCCCTAATTTAGCCCCAATAGGATTGACATTAGTGGCCAACACATCAGTTTGGAATCGAAGTTTCCAGATCTAGAGAAGGGATTGTTTTAACTCAGTTTAAATATATTACACGGATATTCTAAGCAAAGCTGCTATAAACCAGTAGAAAATCTTATGGAACCAAATCTTCAATTAAGAGCTGATGAAGGAGAAGCACCTGAAGATGTGAAGAAGTACAGGAAGTGGATTGACAGTTTTATCTTAGTATCTCACATCCAACCATTGTCGCCTATAAGTCCCTATCTTTAGTAGGTTCTTTAGTTGCTCTCAACAACAGTACACCTTGTTCTCAAAAGCCGAAGAACAACTAAATTAAACTATCATATGGGTTGGCCGGTCAGGAAGTCCCTTGTTGAATGACAGACTTGAATCATTCCTAGTCTATCTCTGGCAGACGTTGGCACTTTTGTGATGTAGGAAGAATCTCTTTTTGAGGATGGTTTCGGGTTGGTATAATTGCCGTATGATCATTTCATAATGATATGTGATCTTCTCTTAATTCAGGAGACAGGGAAGACTTTTGAGTTTGATAGACCCATTGGCCCAGAAGCTTCTCAAGCTCAAGCATTGATTTTTCTAGTTAGAGACCAACGTCTTGGGGGCTAATGTGGGATCTGTTCAAGGACCTCCTAGTTTAGGTAACTATGTCATGCGTTCCCCAATTCTTTTTTTTTTTTTTTTTATTTATAGAGAACGATGCGTTTTTAAAAAATCGTCGAAAGAAATGCACCGGATTTCAATTTGATTTCCAATTGTCTGGTTTTGATGCAAAAAAGATAAACGGGATTGGATTTCCACTCATAAGGAGTTTTGGCATTGATGTGTTGGCCCCTAATGTCAGTCCTACCTTAGGCTAACCTAATGTAGTCCTATCAAATCCTTAGGGGTTTATATCATGACTGTTTGCAGCCCTAGACCTATATATAGGAAAGAATATTTTGGTTATTATATAGGCTCTGTAATAATCATGATGTTGCATATTTTGGGATTCTAAATAAAATAACTAGGTTAAATGGGATTTTTTTTTTGCAAAGAAATAACATTTATCTTCATGCTCTCAAGCTAACCTTGTTGGTTAAGCAGGCTTGGAAAGTGTTGAATAATTCTAAGCAACCTCTTTAGAGGTAAGGAAATTTTGCTTAAAGGGTTGTGCTGGGAAATTGGAGATGGAAGGGATGTCAATGGGTGGAAATATCCTTGGATTATATACTCCCAAACTTTAGGGTTGAATCATTCAGACCACAAACTGATTCAAGGGCGGAACTGGCTAGTGACATCATTGATTAAAATCTAGGAGAACAGAAAAGGACCTAAATCTTATACACCTTTTGTGCAGAAGATGGAGAAGCTATCTTGAAATTATTTTTAAGTAGACCGGGAATTAGTGATGGGCTAGTTTGGCATCAAGAAAGTATAAGTATCTTTTAAGTGAAATTGGCTTATAAATTAGCCTACATACCAAATACCCAAAAATCTCATTCACTCCTTGTGACAAGATTTTCAATGGTGCAAACTTTGGAGTCTTAAGCTAACCCCAAAAATAATATTTTTATATATAAAGTTTACTGGAATGCCCTTCCTATTAGATGAGAGATGCTGAGTTTGCAAATTAGAAACCCTGACCGTATTCCATTGTCTTATCCATCCAATGTCAATCGCTCTAAAATCTAATTTGCCTCATCCTTATCCCTTCACACCTAATATGACAGTTACAAGGATTTTGCGAAGGTAATATTTTAAATAACTTAACGGGATCTAGAGCCCAAAAAACCAAAGCCTTTGAATTGATAGGTATTATTTCTTGGTTCATTTGGGTTGCTAAGAGCAAAGTAGCTTTTGGAAATGATCCTTTTGATATTTCTAACATTCTTTGTAATGTGAGCAGGACTGGTAAGACCTTAAGACTTCTGAGAAAAGTGATAAGAGAGGAAGCAAGGTCCTCTATCTAACTTGTAGCTGATAGCTTTTGGTCCCCTAGGGACGGTTAAAATAAATTTTAATGTTGCTTGTATTGTTAGTGTAGAATTGCATGTGTATGATATGGTAGAAATAGATTTTTTATAATATAGTTAACGCTGTAAATAGAGCCAAATCGTCACCTCTAGTAGCAGAAAATTAAACCAAGTGACTTTTCTTGGTCTCCATGTAGCATTAGCTACCAAGGCCAGAAATAGTATTTTGGAAGGGATGCTTTAGGTATAATCCTCTGCTTTCAACTTTGCCCATTAAAATCAGTAATATTGTTTGCGATATTAGAAATCTTTGTCAATGGCTAAGAGATTGATCTCTGAGGTCTCTAGAGAAACATGTTTCTTCTCCCTATCTTGGATTGTGGAAAAGATTAGGTACAAATAAAATTTGTATTGATTCATCATAATGGCATCAAGGGGCAGACACATTAGAGCTGAAAAGTGATTCATGTCCCCCAAAAAGTGTAAGTCACTTTCTGGAATTGATGCACAGCCCCTTGGTACTGTTCGAATACATCAGTACAAACTTCATTTGTACCTAATCCTGGCTTGGTTTCGGTGCACACAAAATCTGTGAATAATGTGTAGGAACTTGGAAACACTTGCATCAGCACCGAAAAGTGATAATAAACACATGTCCTACCAAGTGTAAATTATTTTTCGACATTAATGCAAGCACTCCTAAATCCTTACATACACATTGTACACATTTTGTGAACTCATAAGCCAAGCCGAATGGAATCCAAGTCCCTTGGATTAGGTGAATTGCCAATCTTTTACCTTAAATAACTAAATAAATAAAAAGGGACATCAAGTAATCACGCCAATAAAAATTCAGTGCATGACAACTGAGAAAAGGTCGTAGAGTAAATAAATAATCATTAAATGTACCATTTGTCTAGCATCGTGTCGTCGTGTGCTAGGTACTGTCATGGTACCTCTCCATTCAGACAGGAGATGAAGGGAAATGTCATAGGCTCTTAATTTATCATGTATCTCATTTTTGGAGGGTTTGAGGCGAACCACTGAACTACTGAATAGGTCTCACCTAAAATAAAAACTTTTGGTCTTTCTCAAGTTCTATACCCATCTACAAGTTCAATTGCACCAGATCTAAGAAATTTCCTTTGTTCGTGATACATAAGGCCAAGGCTATACTAATATGGATGCGTATCACATCTTGGTCGGAAAAGATTATATACAGAAATCTGCTTTTCCTCATGTATTAGCATGGTATTAGAGGGTGGACACATCAGTGCTGAAAAGTGATAAGTACCCCCCCCCTCACAGTGAAAGTCATTTGCAGGTACTGATACTCAACCCCCTGACGTCATCCTAATACATCAGGAAAAGCAAATTTCCGTACCTAAAACCAGCCCCATCTTGGTTGGTTCTACGAAGGCTTATCCATGGATAGAAAATTAGATCCAAATGAAATTATCTTAGTAGGGTTAAATCCTGAAATGTGGGGATTGAGAGGTGGCAATCCGGGCTTAGATCCTTACCTGAGTGTTAAGCTTCTGCTAAAGTTCTGCCTATCTCTATGGTTGACATGTGGCCAAAAAATACGGAAAGTGAAAACGGGAAAATTGAGGCTTTTAATTTTTTACCATGTGTAACCACCAAAATATGTAGAACTTTAACAATCAAGAGAGGATCCGGAGCCAAAGGATCCTGGCTCTTGAAGTTTCGTTTTGCTAGTCCCATCTTCTAGTTGATTTATTTATTTTTTCGTGAGGCTCATTCGAGGCCCATCTGAGTCCGACACTTGCACCGAAAGGAGATACACCGCACACGGCAGAATTGCTCCCAAGGCGATTCAACCCCTAACCTTGCTGCAGCCACCCGAACGGGTCTATCACAACCACAAATGTAGTTGTGATTTGACATTTTCAAGATTTCATATCAAATTTGTAGCTGTGATATTACCGTCTGGACTGTAGAGAAATTTAGAGCTGTAGATGATTTCCTTTGCCAGGGGGTCTGGGCTTATGTGTTTTATGTCGAACAGTTTTGATTAGCATCCACCAAAAAAAAAAAAAAAACCTCAATAACCATTTTATGAAAAAGAAAACTGCTTGGCAATTAAGCTCCTAGAAACAAAGATAGACGTAAGACTGCTCTCATAGGGAAGCATCCCCCGGACTACCCAGAAAAAAAAAAGCCATCCTTTCCTACCAATTTGAAAACAAAATCCATTATTAGGGTTTGGCGCCACGAGCTCCTCAGGCAGTGGTGGTAGCTGTTAGCTTGGTGGGTGATACTGGAGGTGCCGGTGCAGCTTGAAGAATGCCAGTGCAGTAGTTCTTAAGCAAGGGAGGGAAGAAAGGGTTGAAGGGGAATATCTTAGGCCAGCAGTTGTCGTTTACTTGGATGATGGCCTTGCAGCATGCAGGCCCCAGCAGGAACGGCTGGATTAGGAAGGAAGGCGAGAAAACTTCTTGCACACACCCTTCTACACTTTGTAGTGTCCCAATGCATCGACTGTAGTCCGGGTCTAGCCCAAATGCATCCACTGATTTACCATTTGGCTCAGAACGGGCTAGCCCGGGTGCGATCAAAAGGGCCATGCAGGCCATGATGAATAGTATCCAAGACATCTTTCCTGCTCCTGTCATTGTCTTCTTCTTCCTTCTTTCTCACTTCTTCTGTAGAGGTAGCTTCTCAGAATTCATTTATAGGGAGAAGGTGGTCAGATGTTTGAAACAGCTACTGTTACTTTCTGCTTTCATTAATTTCGGTTTTTATTGCACAACAATGGCGCTTCTACTTAGAGCTATCAATGCGCCGAGCTACGTCTGCTGCCAAGTTTAGACTCGTCAGGAGCTAAGCTTGAGCCTTGTTTCAAGTGTACAGAGCTTGAGCGTCAAATTGAACTAGTTTAGCTAAGAGGGCCTGAACCAAGCTATTGAGGATCTTATATATGTTCATAATACATATACATAGAGCATATATATATATAAGTTGTTATAATGTTGGTTATTGGTCTTCTTTCAACCAGTTATATTTTGACCTTTAGGAACAGGTTTGGCTCATGGGTTATTACTTGAGTTTGGTGAGCTGATCTGAACCTGGGTTGAGCTTAACTCCATCTAAATGAACCAAGTCTGAGCTTGATGTTTGTGTGACCGGCTCAGGTCAGCTTAGGGGTGGCAATGAACCGAGCTAATGAAAATAGTAATGTTCAAAAAGACAAATTTCGTTAATGGGTGGAACGGATACTCTCCTGCAGCCTTTGCAGACCAGTTAAGGTCTGGTTTAACAGGCAGCAGGACATGTTGGTGGGGAGAAAGTGAATTATACTTTTTGACAGATGATTTTCACTTTTTTCCCACCAATGTGTCACACCACTAGTTAGGCAGGACCTTAACAGGTCATAAGGTGGTAGGAGAGGATCTTTTTCGTTTAATGGGCCATTAGGCTGTTGAATCTTTTTTTGTAGCTGGCGAGCCGAGCGTGAGCTCGTCAACTCATGAGGCTTGTCATGAACCTGAGCCGAGTCTTCATGTGATGAACCCAAGCTGAGCAGAACAAAGCTTGGCTCGTTGCCACCCCTACCTTGGCTCATTGAACCCCTATTTCTCTACCTTGAGAGGGTTTGGATCTTCTACAATACGTTAAAATAACGTGCATCTCAAAACGTGACATGTATATGAATAACTTAAAACTCCAAGCAAATTTGGCAGAGTTTTAAATTTTTGTTTATGTGTCACGCTGTAGACACTCATTGCGTGTTATTGTTTTTTAACTTACTGTAGAGGATCCCGAGTCTTTGAGAGAGAGTATGCGGTACAAGTGCCAATCAGTTACAGTAGAGGATGCTGGTGAAGTCATTGAAAGTTGAAACCCACCCCTAGGATGGATCAGAAGCACTTGAATGGATTATAAATGGGGAGGCGTTTGTCACTTTCCCGTTACTTTTTTAAATTTGCCATAACTTGCTTGGACGTTTTTATTTATGGATGGAGCTAATGTCTTCAAATACCAAGAAAAAAGTGTCGAAGAATGTCTTTTTAATCTTATTTAATGCTATATTGACTTGCATCCTACTGAATAACTAATCTTACCATCCTTTTATTTCATAACTCAAGATATTCTCTTGGCTGTGTCTTGCATCAAGGAGGTTGCAACGTGTGGCAAGAAAAAAAAAAAAGTAGTTAAGTTGGGGAGTTAAAAGAGTAGTTTAATCAGGGTTAGTTTAAGCTACCTTTTTATTACCACGTGTCGTCTCCTGCATTCAATAAGGAGCCTCTCTTGCTTTTGCAAGAGAAAATCCGGAGTACATATTATATTTGGTGGTGGGTAATTTACCTTTAATACATTTTTAATTACTACTTGGGATCCTTGCCTGCAACCACTACAAGAAATATGACTTTTTGCAGCGATTTTTCTTTTATTGCAATTAAAATCGCTGCATTCGTTAGGTTTTTACAACGAAATCCAACTCGTTGCTATGGTTTAACATCGATTTGTGATTTAAAATTTGTCGTCCCCTAACTTTTTTTTTTGCAGCGATTTTTAACGTTTTAGCAGCGAAAATATGCGTTGTAATAAGAAAAAATTTGTTGCAGCGGGGTAATATCGTTGGTATTGAGATCAAAGGTGCCAAATCGCACGAAACGTTTTGTTTTTCCCCCCGAATTCATTTTCTGTCTTCTTATCGATACCCTTTCTCCACTTCAACATTCTCCCCATTTGTCCTACCTTCAGCTCACAATCCACCCTCTTGAGATAACAGAGTATGAGTTCCTCGTCGGTGGGATGGAATCGGAATCCTAGCGGCCATGACTTTGCATCTCCAAAATCATCATGTGAAGGATTCGTCAACATTGCATCAGAGAATCCATCGCCGTTTTTACCATATTTTTTGATCTTCACAATAATATTGTGAAGTGGGATGGTTTTCCCCAATTTTTTTTCTTTTTTTTTTTCTCTGGGTTTAGGGTTACGTTTTCCCCAACCATATTAAATCCCCTTTTCTACGTTCCATCTTCGTCGTGCCTCACACGCTCCACCATCGCACATCACTAATGGCCCTTTCGTTGTGCTAGGGGACTGAAGAACAAACAACAAGTTGAAGCATTTAAGAGAGAGAGATAACAGGCTGAACTATTTAAGAGAGAGAAATAGCCAAGGTGAAGAGCAACAGGTTCGGTCACATTGATTTTGCTTCTTTAATTTTTAATTTTTAATTTTTTTTTTTTGGGTTGAATATTTCTTAATTAAATCATGAATCTTACTGCTGTATAAACGAAGACACCATTAAAGTTATTTGGATCAGTCTTTGCTCCTTTGAACACAGATTCCTACAGAAGCCACCAATGATGAAATCTTGAATTCCGATAAAAAAACAAACCCTTTCTCTCTTCATTTTCTACTCTATAAAACAAACACCAGAATAGGGAGAAATGATTTAAATCTTTTAGCTTTCCTTATTTTCTGATCAACATCTTACTTTTTCAATTGTTATGTTGCTTTGAACTGATCTGTTGAAATACTCTGACAAAGGTGAGTCACTTACATAAGGGGCTTGTTTTGTTAGCCCAAGATGACTCAACTGAGTTGCATCCAACTTGGATGAATTTTTAGACCCTGCAGATGAAGTACGTTTGGTTAAGGATGTGAGTAGTAGCATGGGTTCCTCTTGTTTCTGGTTCTTCCAACTGTGATATGACTCCTATAAGTTTGTTTGCATTCAATATAAATTCATTTTGTTGGTGTATATAACATAAGTGACATGTTTTGCATAATTGACTACCAATGAGTTGTTACTTTTCCCCATCATGTTAAGCACTTCAAGCACTTAAAACTCTGATCTTTAAAATGGGTTGTCCATGTCCAACAACTTCTCTTAACACCAGTCATTTCATTTGAGTTTCTCAAGGTATTTGTAGATATAAATGGATACTTTGTAATGAATTCATTCAAATTTATATTGATTTGTTAACTAAAATTAGAAATGAAGTCATCTTAGGTTTGTCTATAAAATGAAATGACTTGTGTTATCAAGCACAAATTAATGTAAATGCCGGTAGATTTCATTACAAACCATGTTGTTGTGGCTACAAAAGCCTTAGCATCTGTACTTGCTTGGATTAGTAGTAATGTTTTTCCCTTCTTTTTTGGTTGTCTTTGCAGGGAAAAGTTGCATTTGAGGATTATCAGTGGTCTCATTCTCTCTTGGAGCAGCAGAATAGTCTATTGGCATGAAAATGTAGCAACTAAAGCATGCCATTGAAGTAGTAAGCATGGAATTCGAGGAAAAAACTAAAAATGGAAACACTAATAAAAAAGGTTTAAAAGCATAATTTAGATGGTAATCCTATCCATTCCAATTGGTTTGATCTGGGCACTGCTCAAATTAAGGCAGTAACTCAGATTTTAGATTATCCAATAAACTCAACTGAATTGACAGGAAAGGGGAGGGGGGTGGCATAACTTGCTTCAGTGCTTAAATCTTGTACAATTTGGGTAAAAGTTATTTGTCTACTCTTGAAAATTTCTATCATCGCATCTATTAATGTGACATTCTATCAAGTACTTGCTCCATGTCTAGAAGTTTTTAGACTTCACATCAAGAATAATCTAGCTTTCTGTATACTCATTTTCCATTATAGTTACATGGATCCAATTTG
>JAOXJP010000001.1:18801260-18822970 GCA_025762735.1 Platanus orientalis
TGGACATGTTATCGCGAGACGCATGCGCGATACGCGATACGGCTCGCGATAACCTGTCCAGATCACGATATTTCGCTATACATGGGGGTATCGTGTCACACACCTGCGATACCAGTACGTCTTGCGCGATACGGCCCGTCTCGCGCGAGATTTTGAACTATGGTTATAACAATATCACCCGATTGTAATATTACAATATAAATAAATCAGAAAGGATCCTCATTGAGGCATCCAGGATTCTTTCTTTTCAATATTCATGTTCTTATGAATTTCTCGTTTCTGTTCCTCTGTTTTCTAAGAGTTTCTTCATGGTATCAGACCCAAGTTTTAAATTCATTCAGTCTGCAACATGCCCGAACTTGTTTTCATTTGAAACCAACGGCTCCTTTAAAAACAAAGCTCATTTGCTTGATTGGCTGGCATCTTCTCATCCTCTTCCTACATCCTTAAATTCTTTAGCTCCAACAACAAATATATCGCATCCGTCGGATCATTTGTTTTCACTTAACAACTCTACTCATCATATGCCTAATACTTCTACAAGTAAGGTTTCATCACAACCTTTAACTATTCCTCATATAAATCCAATGACTGCTCATAAGCCATTAATTTCTTCTTCCAATCACATGCCAATTACCAACATTTTAAATGATTTATCGCAACCATCCAATATGTCACCAAATTCTAAACCATTGGATCATAACATTATGTGATCTTCTTCATCCGAATATCCATGTCGTTCACATGCCACTAAACCAACCTCTATCTCTCCCATTTGTGTTCCTCAAATGACTAATAATGAGCCTATGATCACCCGATCAAAACTAAACCTTCATGCTATGAAACAAACTTTGGTTGGGACCTCTACTTGCTAAATGAAATTTTTTGGAGAAGAATTCACATTCCATATAATTGTCCACTAAAATGAGCCAATTGAGAAAATTCCTCTTAAGGTCTGCCATTCACAACAGCCTATCAATATCCACCATCATTAAGGTGCCACGGGAATTTGAGCCTCCACAACATCGCTTCGGACCCAACTGCAACACAATGTCACTCACAAACTTTTTGGTGTGCGTTGTTGAGGAGGTAGAGCAATTTTGTCATTTGAATAGACCAAAAGCATAGCTGACATGAGGTGAATTTTCAGGGAGGGAATTTTAGTCATTTTTTTAGTTAAGTAAAATATGAATTAAGAATCTTAATCATTTGAATAAACCTAAATCATAGCAAACAGGAGCTAGATTTTTCATTCAGGGGCATTTTGGTCAGTTAATAAAGAGGTTATTGTGCTAAAAAAAGTCCTTGCAGTTGTTCGAGGAGGGCATTTTAGTCATTTGAATAGACCTAAAGTATAGTTAACATGAGTTAGATCTTCCACTTGGGGGCATTTTTGTCAATTAATAAAATAACAGGGAATTTTGGGTATTTTGTGTGTTAAAAAACTCTTCACAGTTGCTTGAGGGTGGAGGATATTTTAGTTATTTGAATATACCTGAAGTATCGATGAAGGTATTTTGGTCACATGCCGTTTCGTGAAAAGGAATTGGAAATAACACCCTATGAGTTATTGTTTCAATTCCATTGATTTGGGGCTTCAATTCAACATTCTAATTCCCTAGGGATTTGACTTAAATCCATTTCCGTGATTCAAAATCAACCCCAAACGATGGATCCCAATTCCATTTCCACTCTTCCAATTCCCCATAATCCTAATGTACCCTAAGGGTAATTTTGACATTTCAAAAATGGGTTTATTGTTTAAAAAAAGCCTGTTTCTTTAACTTTCATTTCAGTCATTGTGTCATTCATTGTTAAGATATGCCTATCTCTCATTGGCGTTTGAAATCAATAAAGGTAATTTTAACATTTCAAAAAATGGGTTTTATTGTTAAAAAAATGGTTTAAACCGATGGGCATCAAGGTAAAATCACCCCCATGCTAACTTCTGTAACTAGAATGTGTCTAACAATAGGTTTTTTGTAATTATTGATAGACTAGCGAATCCTTGTGTAAACACAGGTGAACCCATGAAATCCCATAGGATTTTTAAAAGATGATTTGAAAGAGAGAACAGTTTGACCCGTTTAAAAAAAGTAACCGATTGAGAGAGAGTGGAAAGGAAAACATAATGTAACCGATTAAAAGAGAGAAGGGGGAGAGGGAAACATAGGGTGGGGATGGAATCCACATGGCATACTTCAAAAATTAGGAAAAATAGAAAGAAAATTGTGGGGGTGGACCCTCTTTACTTTAGTATATATAGAGGAGGGGAGAGACTGTATATTTGCAGATAGTTTAGGGGGGGTTTTATGTAATTAACTCTTTTTTTTACGAATAATGCCGATTTTATTAAAAAAGAGGAGATATACAGGATATACAACATATATTATATGTACGAACTTTTTTAGGCAGCAATCAGGGGTTGTATTCTCTTTTGAACATGGATAGCCCTACACCCCATTTGGCTAACTTGTTGGCTTCAACATTTTGCTTTCTTGGGATGTGAACAAGGGAGACCTATTACTCCACCAGCTCCCTTTTCTCACTTATAAAGTGTGCTAAATGCCACCACCCTTCACTTCTCCCCAGCCTCCGACTCAAAACCACTGTCGAATCCCTCCACCACTCTTTAAGTGCACCCGTGACCATAAATTCATGCAAGCCCATCAATAATGCAAAAACTGTTTCCTTTGTTGAATTACATCTGTCCATAGGTCCACTTAAAACATGAATCACTTGACTAGAGTTGTCTCTGACGATATAACCAGAAGTGGCAGGAGCAGGATTTCCCATGGAAGAACCGCCAGAATTTAGTTGTAGTTTGCCACACAAAGGAGGTTTCTACACTAGCTTAGCTTGGGAGCTAGTCTATCAATAATTACAAAGGATTTCCCATAGACACACGATGATCTCTCAAGAGAGCATTTGAAGCAATACCCATAAATTCTTGGGATGCCGTCATCTAAGAACCCACTTTGCTTATAATGGAATCCACAACCTCAAACGTATCTCTCTTGCCCGCAAATATTCTACAGATTCATTCATTCCAGATTTTCCACAGCACCCAATGCAATAGGGCTGTTCCAAAAATAAAAATAAAAATTTATGAGGCCCCCAGCATTCACCAGCCACCACTCCATTAACCTATAAGCTTCAATCGATGAGCTAGCATCACCCAAGTATATTGAATTGTTGACGTGAAGTAAATGTAAATCTATCTTCAGAATTTGCAATGTAAAAAAAATGAGATTACTTGATTCACCTTCCTATTCTCATAGTACACAAATGAGAGGATAAGGCCTTCTGCTTCTTCTTCTTTTTTTTTTTGGCACAAAATGTCCATGGTATTGATCCAGTTAAGAGCTGTTGTCCAAGTAAAAGCTGACGCGATGGATGAGGTACTAAAGGTTTCCTTACCTTTTTGCATGGAAATGGAGAATAAAAGGAAGGTCATTGGATGAGAATTGAAAAGGTGTCAAAAGAAAATTTCTTCGAAGAAGGCTCAAGAGTTCAGATCCTCTTATCTAGTTTTGATTGGGATATGAAAATGTCCATAAGCGAGGATAATAGGCTTGCAACAAGGCTTATCTCCCATTCAACAAACCTCTAGACAAATTTAGATTTTCAGGATAGTCAAGATGAGGAAATAAAGGATATCAGCCACTACTTTCTCTTTTATGTGTGGAAATGAGAAACAGGCATAAAGAGGATAACCCACCTTAAATTTCATTAGAACCTGATGCTACACCTATTTCCAACAACAAATTTGGTGTCAGGATAGAGAAATGGAGCAACTTGAATGATATTTTTTCAAATCATGGAATGGGACAAGGAGAGGATTTGATTAATCCCATCCATTTGCATCCGAACCATATTTACTGTAAATAATGTATTGGCATAAGCTACCTATTTTGGTAGCAAATCTTTTTAACTCCCAAGCAATGCTACATTCATTACTTATTCTACCAAGTTTTTGAAATCTTAGAAAACTTTCAAGCAATGCCACGTCTTTTTTTGTGTGAATAGCAATGGCACGTTCTTAAGCGAGAGGTTCCCAAAAAACACCCACCCACTAAATGAGGTAGTTCTGTTTTTCTTTTTTTCCTTTCCATAAGAAGTCCTTTTGACACTATTTTATTTGCAACCTTGTGAGGAACCTTGAACAAAGACATATAATATACCGCGTTAGCTAGTGTCGCTTTTTATCAATGTATTCCTTCCTCCTAAGAAATATAGGATTTTATCCAACATGCTAACTTCTTAGTTACCTTTTCAACCACAGGGTCTTGGAAACTTTCTCTACCAAAGAATATACTCAGGCCCAAATACTTCAAAGGTCATACATCCACCTCATACCCGATTACTCTTGCTAGACTATTCATCCTAGGCTCCTCCATGTGAATCCCAGCCATAATTGATTTTGCGAGATTAACTTTAAGGCCAAATATAGTCTTAAATACCTTCAAATAAGTTGCATATTCAGATATTCTGAACAGTGAATGCACACGTCATTCATCTTCAAGAATAAAATGGTGTCATAAGAGAACTGAAGATGAGATATGGTATGATGGTCATCTTCAATTGTGAAACCTTCAACATCCGCCACCAGTGATAAAAGAAGGGAGGATAATGGATTGCTCTGTCTCATCCCTGTAGAAGATCCAAAGAAACCCTTCAAGGCTCCATTGAGCAATATGGAAAAGAAACGTTGTTCTATACAGCCCTGATCTACCTGATCCATTTTCACCTGAATCCTTTCATGTAGAGGAAAGGACTCATTTGAGAAATCCCCAGTCAACTCTGTCACATGCTTTCTCCATATCAACTTTGCATTCAATCCCTGACGTGCTTGATTTCTTTCATGAATTACACATTTATTAGAAATAATAATATCATTCATAATTTTCTTCCCTTAATGAATGCTCTTGAGTATTCAAATAATCTCATCCATAACAGGCCTCAATTTGATTGACCGAACTTTGGATATAATTTTATGCATGCTACTTACTAGATTAATAGGCTGAAATTCAGATAGCTCTCTTGCACCCTTCTTTGGAATGAGAACAATGAATGTGGCATTGGACCCTTCATCAATTAGTCCTCTTTTACAGAACTCTAGGAACACCTTCATTTTATCATGTTTAATAATTTCCCAACATTCCTTACAAATAATATTAACCCATCAGGCCTAGGGGATTGGTATCTTTCCATAATAAAAATAGCCTCTTTAACCTCTTCTTCAGAAAATGGAAGTTCTAAGGACTTCACCTTCTTGATAGTTAGCTGATTTTCAAATAGGTTCTCAATTTGTCCTATCCACCACCTCCTTGGAATATAAATTTTGTAACTAGCATTATCACTTTTGCAATTCTGTCAAAAATTTTCTCTTGCCCTTGAACTAGAAAGTGTTAGAAATTATATATTTTTTTCTTTTACATTCATTAGCAACCTTGTGGAAAAATATGTGTTGCTATCTCGTTCTATTTAAATTTTGATTTCTGATTCCAATGAATCTCCTCACACCTTAAAAGCACTTCCATTTCAGCATGAAATGACCATCTTTTTAGCTTTACTCTTCGGATAGGCCATTATCCTCTTCATTTCTCATATCAATATATCGGACTTGATCTCAAATTTTATTCTTGCCCTCATTCAGCGTCACAAAGGTTGATTTATTCCAATCTATTAACCTTTTTTAACGAATTGAAGCTTTTTAATGAAACGAAAACCATCCCAGTCGTGCACCTCACACTAGTTCACCAAGTCTCAATCCGTTCTTTAAAGGACCAATGAAGAGTCTACATATTCTCAAGTCTGAATGATTTTGGACCATAGCTTATCTTGGTTGTGTTTTGTATGATTAGCCAATGGTTTGAAGTTTGTTTAGGAAGTGCCTCCTAAAAATAGTGTGGATATTAGTTATGCTAATTTGTGGATACTAAAAATATGTCCACTCGGCATTATGTTGGATTTCTTGACCATTTGACCAAGTAAACTTGGCATTAAGGAAAGGGCTATCCTGCAGTTCACCTTGGCTAACAAAATCACTAAAGTATTGCATACTTTTTGTGATCCGGCTACTTTTTTCATAAACAAATCTTATTACATTAGAATCTCTACACACCACCCAAGAACTCCTCGTGCTCCACCTTTAACTAGTAAGCTTTGTCCAAAGTTCATGTTGATGGTAAACTGATGGTGGACCTTATACCCCAAACAACAACCATTTTGTTCAATCAACTAAATAGAGTATAATTCCCCACGATATTATTCACCTTTCTAACAACAGATTCCATGCCATCAATATTCCACCCACTGTTCCTGTTACTGGTAAGGCACACCATTCAGCAAGCATCATTTCCAATTATGCTTTTCAGCAGCAGCCTGTCATGTGAAGACTCCTTTCTAGTTTCTTGAAAGATAATCACATTCGGTTTACACTTTGCACAACATGCTTGTACGTATCCATGCTTCTTTACACACCCAGCCTCTGAACATTCCCATGAGAGTATCTTCATCATTTACCTTTGGATGAGAAACCCCTTCCAGACCTCTTCAGACCCTCCTTACATATCAGCTTCATGCCATCATTCTTTTCCCAGGAATTCTGAGTTGAGCTTGATCCTCAGTCATATCAAGATAATCCGACAGCAGCACTGCATTGGTGATGTAGTATGCATGTTAACAAAGTGAAGAGATCCACAAGTCAATGATTCCAAACAAGTCAGCATGATAAACTAGATTCCTATTCCCTCAAATACTTTGAAAGAAACAGTAATAAAGATTTAAGTGATGATTTAACTAGTACCAATAAGCCAAATAAAATAATGGAAATTAAAGACCAAACCTGCTGCATTAAAGAACTCCAACTAACTCTAAGATTAGAACAACAAATAAAGTTAGAAAACCTACTAGGAATAACTAAAAGAGATGCAACTGATAAATATTTCTGGCCGGGCAGCAAGTGAAAAGGTGTGTTTGAATGTGTTTTAAGTGTGCTAGAGGTTAAGTTAGCAAGTAAGAAGTAAATCTAAGAGGATACTAGGTGCTGTAGAGGGAATTATGAGTATGGGTAGCATGTCTAAAAGGCTAAAACAGTGATCTCTTAGCAACTAAAAAGACTGTAAAAGTATATCAAGGGGTGGACAGCAATGACTAATAAGCATGCAAGTTAGAAGATGACACCTTAAGCAAGTCAATGGCTGTAGAAGATGAAGCACAACCTTCCGGAGCAAACCACAGCACAAGCAACGAATGTAATGGATGATCACACTCTCTCTGTGGTATTTTCACAAACACTTGAAGTGCTAAACTATCAAACAGTAAACTATTTGGGCCAAGTCCTCTTGATTTCCTCCAGCTTTAATCCAAACAACAACCAATGAATGACCCTTGATGCAAGAGTAGCTTCATGTGCAGCCGATTGTATGAGGAATGCACTTGAAAAAAAAATCTTTATGGTTTTCTCTGGTTAGGGTGATAAACTGATAGGGCAGCAGCAAGCAAATAATAGAACAGCCTTGGACACTTCTTTACTCAGTCCACCAGCATCATTATTATTATAACAAGAATATTCCAGCACAGGTCCTTGAGCAGCAACAAAGTAGAATCAAGAAAATCTCCAAGTAGTTCTCTGAGATATTTAGCCAAACACTTAGCAGGCACACTGTTGCACCAACAGTAAGCTATATTCCCAGTCTTCTGTTCAGTCACAGTAATACCAAGAAAGATGTGGTATAATGATTACTAAAGAATGAATTTCATGCAAGGTTACCAACCCAATTGTAAGAATTCGACAACCCAAAAGATAGTAAAAGCCCAAGGCTAGTTAATCTGACTACACGTGTAAGTGTATGTTTTCTGCTAATTTCACTACCCTGGCCTTAAGAAAAAGTTTTCTCAGAGCAGCCAAATTATCTATTATGATTAAAGGTGCTTTCCAAGGCTTAAGACCAAATAACTAAGTGCTGGAAAAGTCTCTGGGCAGCAGCTTATGGGTTCTTGATTAAAAACTCCCAAGAATTTTCTGGTAAAAAAAAGGAGTGGCCGACTGGTGTGGTGGATGATATGGGTTATTGGGGTTGAGAAATTTGTGGAAGAGTGTAAACAGGTGGTCGGTTGATGTGGGAAGAACATGGGAGAGCTGGGTTTTATGGTAGGTGTAGTTTGGAGGCTATGGATGAAGAAGAAAATGGGTTTGGACCTAGTGGGTTTAAGAAAACCCGAAAAACTATGAAAGAGATGAGAACGAAGATGATGAAGATGTGAAGGGGAGAAAGTACCTGAGGAAATCACCAACCTCTCCTTTGGGAAATCACCAACCCAAAGTTCCTTGTAGGTAGACCAAGGAAGAAGAACTTGCTTCAGCCGTAAGGAAGAGCACGGACAAGCCAAGAGAGCTTTCAAAAAATTCGAATAACCTAGGGTGTCGACCAAGTCCCCCACCCCTTTTCCTTTTATAAAATTTCAAAGAGGGCGCAAAACCCTTTATTACATCAAATAGAAACCAAAAAAATAAGAAACTAAAATAAATAGAAGCAAAAAACGTGCTCCCCTTCCTATAGTGATCAAACAAGCCTTAAATAGGCTTAATAAGCCACTTTACAAATATACCCCATGTAAAATTTAAAATGACCACTATATCCTAAACTGCTCTAGACACTAAAAAGTGTCTATAAAACTAAAAGAAAATGCATAAAAAGTACTAAAAATAAAACAAAACATAAAATAAAATGTCCACATGTCATCCAACCATAAGAGTCCATGCGTGGACCCACCCACATGGACAAGTGGGCCTCACATGCTTCGAAAAACGCACGATACTCAAATCAGCTCCGAATCGCCTCCCAATCGAAGCGATGAACTCCGAAAATCCCCTGATCCATGTAAAGGCTTTGGGGAACTCTCCTCTGGCACTGATACACTCTAAGCTTACCACGTGGCAAGATGTCCTCATCAATTAGCTTCTTTATCACACGCCATCAGCCTAAGTTTTTCCATATTTCATCTGCACCTTTTTCAGACTGAGTATTTGAACCAGGTTTAGATTTCATCATTTCCAGCTTGCACCCATGACCCATATCCCCAACCTAATCACCTTCTTTTTATGCCATTCACATTTACAACATGAGATGAATGATATATATAAATTTGCCATAGGATTGCACAAAGGAGAAAAAGGGAATTCCTTCAAAGAGAATTTGAAACAACTTTTCATACTTGGCTTGGCCAGACGATGGAAACTTGAGGAATGAGTGAATATTCAGACGTGGTAGGTGGGAGCATAGTGCAGATGATACGTCTTCATTTAAGAGCTCTTGAATGTCCATCTGATTCTTCTTTTGGATCCACATATGGGAACTCATCAAAGTCCACAAGTCTGAAGCAACCACCTAAATCAAATAAACTTTGAAGATCCAAACACCACGCCACCTCTTTCTCGCAGCTCACCATTGGTGACTCGTCAGACCAAATTGTCCTCCTCTTCCGATGGGAAGCTCTATTCCACCTCATGCTTTGACTCCATGCGATCATCCTTTATATCAGAAATTGGAGTGTTAAATTGGATTTCACCAAGATAGATGGGAGTCATATCATTATCATACCAGATTCCACTGATTTCATCTTCTCATACAAAATTGTCAGTTTCTATAATCAGCTTTTCATATCCGAAATTTGAGTGTTAAATTGGACTCCACCAAGATATATGGGAGTGATGTCATCACCATACCGGATTCCACTCATATCATCCTCCCATACAAAATTGTCAGTTCTAAAATCAGCTGGAAGATTGGGAGTTTGGAATTTGTCCAGTGTCTATAATGATTGAGCCGGAGAGATTTATTTTTAAATGGAAACCTGATCCAAGAAGAACTCATAGTCCCGGACATTGTTATTACTCTCTTTACACAAGGTGATGACAAATAACCTTAGGAGTACCTACCAATTCTCTGATCCGCCATCTGACAATAAGGTCTCTAAAGTCTAAAGGTGTTTGGGAACATCCACGAGATGTTGAAATGGGCAAGAAAGAAGGTCCAAATATTCTTCACCAAACTACAATGGATAAGAAGGTGAACCACGGATTCCTCACACCAGCAAAGAATATGTCTATTTGCTAAATTCCAATCTCATCTCTTTTAATGATCAAGGGTAAGGATTTTATCCAGAATGGATTCAAAGGAAAAACTTAACCTTTGATGGAATTCTCATGAGTCCAGAAATCCTTGCAGTGAAAATCCAAAGAAGAGGCATTAATCATGCCATCATAGAAAAATTTAGTGGAAGATTTTCCTAACTTGGTATGCTCCCACACCCAATTGTCATTCTCACCCGAACTAATCCTAAACTCCTCTAACCGACTCATTAAGCGCAACCACCATTGCTCTCACTTCCAATCATTCAACCACACACCCCATTCCTGCTAGAATCAAAATTATCAGCTATTGAGCTACTTTTAAGAGAGGCAATAATGAAGGTGCTTCTAAATTCCTCTCTAAGGGGACAATTACAACACAAAATATCCTCCCAGAATTTAATGTCCTCCTTGAGCCCAATTTGAACCTAATAAAAATGTTGAACTTTTCCTTTCCAAGGAGAATGGACTTCGACAAACCAATCCCATGAGCCCCCCTAGCCATCTTAGAAGCTCACACCAAGTTACAGCCATGCTTGGCCGCTATCACCTTCTCCAAAGACTTGCTATCTTCGTTGAATCTCCATACCCATTTCTCAAGAATGTGATTATGGATTCTAAGGCTTTTAATACCAAAGCCCTTGATTTTCTTGGAAAGGCAAATCGGTTTCCAATCAACAAGATGATATTTTCTTAGAAAGGAAAATTGTTGTCCAATGAACAAGATGATATTTTCTACCTATATATCGTTCCACAAAAAATTCCTTAAAGCAATTCTCTATCCTTTTAGCCATTGAAACAAGGATCGTGAAAAGCGAGAGGTAGTAATTAGGGATACTAGCCAAAGAACTTTTAATGAGAGTCAATATCCCCCCTTTAGACAAGAGATAGGCGTTTTAAGAATTCAGGCATGCCACAATTCGATCCATAATCTACTTCCAAACCAATTTAAATTTAAATTTAGCACCCAAAGGGAGACCCAAATGGGAAGCAGGCCAAGAACCCAATTTACAACCCAAAACATTTGCCAAGGCTTGGATCAAGCACACTTCACCCACATGAAAATTCTCACTCTTAGCCCGATTAATTTTTAAAGCCGAAACAGCGTTAGAACAACGCAATATGCATCTAAAATAACCCACTTGTCTTATGTCTGCACCATAGATGTATCATCAGCATATTGCAAATGCAAAATAGACATACCCTTGTTACTAATCACAAAGCCCGACAACAAACCATTCTCCTCTCAATTGATCATTCTACTCAAAGCTTCCACCACCATAATGAAAAAGGAAAGGAGAAAGGGGATCTCCTTGCCTTGGACCTCTCGAGCTTCTAAATAAACCTTTGAAACACGATTGATCAACACAGAAAAGGTGACAGTTCTAACACAAAACCTCATCCAATACCTCCACTTATCACCAAAGCTCATTTAACCCAACATATATAATCAAGGAAGTTCCAATTAATATGATCATGGGCTTTTTCCAAATCTAACTTGCAAAGGATTCCTTGTCTCCATCTTTTGACCAACTTATCAGCGCACTCATGAGCAATCAAAACACCATCCAAAATTTTTCGACCAACCACAAAAGCTTCTTGGGGATCCAAAATGATACGGTCTAAGCCTCGAAGTTAAAACTTTAAAGATGATTTTACAAACACTGCTAAAGAGACTTATAAGGCGAAAATATTTCAACTCCTCAGCAGCTTTCTTTCTGGGAATTAACGCAACAAAGGTGTTTTTAAGATGCAAGTTAAAATCGCCTTCTTGACGATCTCTTCAATTATTTTCGAACAGTTTTGGAAGAGCGAGATGGAAAAACCATCCGGACCAAGCGCTTTATCCCCTTTCATCCCTTTCACCACATTCCAAACCTCATCCTCCAAAAAGCCTTCTCCAAATGATCTCTCACCAGTGGAGGAATAATATTAAATTCCAATTCATCAATGAGAGGCCTAAAAGAAATCTCTTCAGTGTAAAGGCTTGAATAGAAATTAACAGAAATCTCTTTGATAACATCCTGTTGTTGGGTCCAAGTGTCCAACTACCATTAATTAGAAGGCCATGGATGAAGTTTGGGATTTTCTGGCAAAAGCCATTTTATGGAAGAATTTAGTGTTCATGGTCCCTTCTTTATGCCACCTGATTCGAGATCTCTGCTCCCAATAGATTCCCTCCTTAATAGCTGAAGAGTTTTTGGTACTTGATTTCAATGATAAGTAACACTGACCTTTAACTGACAAGCTTCGAATCCCTTTACTGGTTCTGCTATTACCCTAATTTAGATCATCATCTTCATCAAATGAGGGCTCAGTGCATTTTTAATACTTCTTCAATCTCTTGGTGTTAGCTCTGATCAACTCCCTCTACATCACTCTTCAGCACATGAGACGAAGCCATCACAGAGCTCCGCTCTTCCACATGTTGACACCACCTTAATCCGACTGTAAACCATCAACCTGATAATGTCCTACACTCGAATATTTACTTTCCTGCCCTAGAGAGCACCTTAATCCAGATACCACACAAACAGATCTGGACCTTTTGTCACGTCTCACCCATATTTTATTTGGTGGGCTTAGGCTTTGTACCCCACTGGAATTTCGACCCCCCCCCCAGTCCCGTCTTTTGGAGCTGCCCCCCATTTCAAAATTTGATTTTTTTTTTAACTGCCTCAAAGTTTCACCCTCCAACTTGTCACTAGCTATTCATGTAGCCATTTGATTAGGATTCATCTTCACTCTACAATCCAACAAAGGTAATATCTTACTGCTCCTTTGGCTAACTGCATTGGGCTGGGAGTTTTTAACCAATTCTAAAGACTCTTTGGTGTCTGCCCATGCCATAGACTACAACACCCAGCCTGCATGCTTTGACGCCCTTGAACCAACTAAACCTACACTGGCCACATCATCGCCGTTCTCAACTCGCCCTGAGGCCATTGAAGAGCTGATCGCTGGAGAACTGCATATCCATCATGGTATGTTTTTACCTCAATAACCATAGTGGTTTCCTCTCCGTCAACCTTAACTACAGTAGCTTGAGGGGTTTTCAAAAGGTCTTTGCCTCTTAATTATCGATTGCACTATAGATAGAATGTTCTGATATTTTCTATGTTATCTACCTCAAGCAATCCCTCACACAATCTTCCAATTTTGTTGGATAGGTCCTGCGACCACTTGTGAGCTGAAATCCCCCAAACCTTGTTCTACCTACTCCCATAGAGGATCTTAGTAGAATCTGGCGACCAAGGATGGAATATCATCACTCCACTATCAAATTTCATAGGCCCCCAACAAATAATGTTATTAGCCACGATTGGGGATTCAGCACAGTTGTTGGAAATACCCAAGGGGTAAATCACTGATTTTGTGGCTTTATAGGTATTCTGCCTAGACAGACTTTCTGGTGAGATTCCGGTTTGTCGGAGACCAGAAAACGTTGAAGGCTAGTACCTTTTGATCCGTCTTTGAGTCATGAATACGTTGTAACTGGCGGATCTTGAAAAATCCAAGTAAAGAATCGTCGGTGATTAAATCTTCGAGTGGTGGTAGAGTTGGTGAACAGAAAAATTCACATGAAAATTTATTTTAAAAAAAAAGGTATAAACGAAGAAATATGAGAAATAAAATCATTTTAACCCAAAGAGAAGGAGCTAGCTTCCACCACCACTGTTAAACTTTGTGGGAACCAAGTCCTTTTCCAGGGTTTTGGGCTTCAAGTCTTCACGTCCAAGGAAGAAGAAGAAAAGAGCACAAAAATTCAAACTTTATTTATTCCAGTCATCAGAAGCCCAGGTGTGTGGGTGTCTTAAATAGACTCCCACGCCTAGGGCTATTACAAGTTAGGTCCATGTGGACCAAAATATTCGTAAACACACATGACATATATTAAAAATACCCTCAATAAAAAAAAAAACATAAAAAACCCCTATCAGACAATCTTGAACAGAAATACATTCACATAAATGTACCCCCTACAAGAGACAAATGATGTGGAGCCAAATAAAAGAAACACTATTATTAATGAAAATAAATCCTAAACAAGACTAAAAAAATGTTTTGGGCCTATGGCACAACATGTGGACCCCTACTGGAACCAAAGTAATGGTCCAGTTCTCTTGCGGCGTTTCAGTAAGTCTGAAAAGCACCCCTGGACTTGATGTCCTCATCATTTCCATTTTCTTCTCATATTGCCAAGACAATAAAGAAATTACCCTTTTTGAAAACTTTAATGAGAAGGCCCCAAAGAAAAGATAAAGCTCCAAGTCTGTCTAGAGCATCTTGAAGGCCCTCCATCATGCAAGACATGTATCTATCCCCTGGTGATGTGAGATACATGCATAAAGATCCAGTCTAATGACTGGTCGGAGCGATTTTTCAGTTAGGACCCTGTAATTTGGTCTACCTGGATTTATCTTTATTGCAATTGGTTCTTAAATATTCTGGCAGTACCTTACAGTAGGGTCCAAGGTGCCTATGCATACCTGGCTTGAATTGGGTGAAATCTGTTGTGTCAATGAGTTTGAATTAACCCTTCTACATCTCTACCCAATGGTGAATGGTTTGTTTTGAGGGTAGGAAGAGCTTTATAACTTTGTTCTGGATTATGTTAAGCTAACGGGAGATTATTTCTGTAGAGAATGAAATGAGCCCCTTAGCTTGGTTTTGAATTATGTTTTCAGTGATCCAATAATATCTTTTGTGGTGCAGGCAATCTAGCTAGTGTGTATTATGAGCAAGGCCAACTGGATTTAGCAATTCTCCATTACAAGCAAGCCCTAACATTTGATTCGGGATTCTTGGAGGCATATAACAATTTGGTTAGTCTTTTTTTTTTCTCTGTCCTGGAGCTAAATGTGGGAACTGATCTGTTTGAGTTTGACAACCATAATTTTGCGAACAATAAAAATTGAGTGGAATTTTTTTTTCGTTCTAATTTACTGAAGGGTAATGCGTTGAAAGATGCTGGCAGAGTTGATGAAGCTACCCATTGCTATAGTGTAGGTTCCCATTCGCTATCTCATCCTTCTGATTATATGATATTTAATCTTTACCTTTAATGTTCTCTCAACTTTTTATCCTGATCACATCTTTGTTGTTGCATGAAGGCATGCCTGTCTCTCCAACCTAATCACCCACAGGCTCTTACCAACCTTGGAAACATATATATGGAATTGTATGTTCACTCTGCACCTCCTTATGAGATTTAATGATAAAAGTGTTTGTGAGGTATCTGTTGATATACAGCAATTTCATAAGCTTTAAATCTAAAGATTCTTTCTGACCATGCAGGAATATGATGAGTGCTGCTGCCACATGTTACAAGGCAACATTGTCTGTAACAACAGGATTGTCTGCTCCTTTCAGCAATTTGGCGATAATATATAAACAACAGGTATCTGAACTCTTTTATCATTTCATAAGAAGATGGTATGTTGCATGGTGGGGTTCATTAATAAAAGCTGTCTCATTTGCCCTCAATCCTGTTAAAAAATTTAATGGGAATTTTAACCTGTTTTTTTTTCCCCCCCTTTTCAATTATAGGGAAATTATATGGATGCTATATCTTGTTACAATGAAGTTCTCCGCATAGATCCATTGGCGGCCGAGGGACTTGTCAATAGAGGCAACACATATAAGGAGATTGGTAGAGTTAGTGAAGCAATTCAGGACTACTTACGAGCTGTTGCCGTTAGGCCATCTATGGCTGAAGCTCATGCAAATCTGGCTTCAGCTTACAAAGATAGGCATGTTTTATTGCTTGTTTTGTACGAAGTTATGGGGCTATAAGTGGATTCTGGAAAACATTTTTATATGTTTTGGTCATGTTGTATGTATGCAATTCTCTGATTTGGGTGATTTTGCAGTGGACATGTGGAATTAGCTATAAAGAGCTATAAGCAGGCATTGCTTCTACGCCTTGATTTTCCAGAAGCAACTTGTAACCTTCTACACACCTTACAGGTATAATTGGAATGTAATATGCATATTTTGTAATTCAAGCCTCCAAGACATATTTGAAGCCTTTTTTTTTTTTTTTTTCTGTATTCTGGCTTTTCTTGCAGCAGTTATATAGAGTTGGTCAGTATCAAGCAGTTCTATTAGCTAGACCAATTTAACTGAAATGCGTAGATCTTAAATAATACATGTAAGATGTGTCCAAGTGGTATAGGACTAAGATCTAATATGATTGTTATTATAAGAATAATTTTGGTAAGATATAATACACTTACAATGCCATTCCATTTGTATTAAATGCATGTGTCTTAAAAATAGTATTTCGAATAAAGACCTCAAGCAGGATTACAATTATAACATTAGAAGTTTCTAATATTTGATTCAGGTTTACTTGCACATTGGTTTGTGATTTCTGACGTCTGATCTTTCCATTTCTCATAATCTTGATTGACTTCTCTGGTTAACACCACATTGTGTATGGTTGTTTATCACCATTTGATGCCACGAAAACACCTTGCGGATTTTGTCCGCCTCCCTACAAACGCCGTACATCCACTGGGTATCAGGAGGCGGACACATCAGCACCAAAAAGTGAAAGGTGCCCTCCAAAAGGTGTAAATCACTTTTCGGCGCTGATTCCTCCCAACACTCAGTGGACGGACAGCGTTCGTAGGGAGGCAGACAAAATCCGCACTGCGAAAACATATGCTGAAAGAAGTCTGTGGGTTGCCTGCTTGCGGAGTTGGTAAAGTCTGTGTTAGGGATGCAGAACCCACCTAAAGGATGTGCATTAGTTTTGCCACTTGGAGGTGGGTTGCTGATCCCCTGAAAAGGAAGGGGGCTTACTTTTACAGTTTTAAGTATTGTGGATGCATGCTTGTTAAAAGCTGGGTTCAAATCCATCTACACCATATTTATACAGGAGGTGCATTTATTCTGCCACTTGAAGGTGGGTTTATGATCCTCTAAAAAAAGGTTTTACTCGGTAAAATACCAAAATTTTTGTGGTTACTGCTTTCTAATAAGTTGGTAATGTGTGGGCATTCTTATCAACTGACCTGGGTTCGAAACCTGTCTTCACCTCCTAATAAACTAATCACTAATGTTGACCATAAAAATGGGAGCATATTGGATCATTCCTATCTTTGGTTCTCGGAATCCTTGGTTCTTCGTATCTTTGTTATTCTATTCTGAGCATTTTATGTCTTTACATAATTGTACAAATAGAACAACAATCCTCTTTCAAAATATGACATGGACCTCAGCTTCTTCTTTTTTAATAATTTTATTGTTGGTATTCCCTCTCCAATGCATTGTACCAGCATCTCATGCTATAGGACTCAAAACCTTAAGCTTTGACAAATCATGATGTATCATTTTAAATTTCAAGGGTCTTTGGTCTACCCAAGTCAACTAGATGGAGCCAAATTTCAAATTTTTTTGATTTACTAGTTAAAATTCATTTGGCATCAACTAATTTGATTTGGGGATTTGTTCTTCAGTGTGTCTGCAGTTGGGAGGATCGGGACAACAAGTTTATTGAAGTTGAAGGGATTATTAGAAGACAGATAAAGGTTTCTATCCAGTCTATTGTTTTTGTTTTTTGTCCCGCACCCCCCATTTTCTTTACTAAATTTTTGATCTTTATATTGGGTTGTTAATTGATTCCTGTTTACTTAATATTCTGACAGCCCTTGTTCTCTACTTGCAGATGTCAGTTCTTCCTAGTGTGCAGCCTTTTCATGCAATTGCATATCCCATTGATCCAATGCTTGCACTGGAGATCAGGTAAGATTTTTTCTCTTCGATCAGTGGACATCAGGTAAGATGTTTTATCTTTGTGCAATGTGACATCAACTGCGATTCATTGAAGCCTCTTAGTCTTGGTTTTTCTTGATATTGTAGTCGTAAATATGCGGCCCACTGCTCTCTGATTGCGTCCCGCTATGCGCTTCCTCCCTTCAATCACCCCCCTCCAATACCCATAAAGAGTGATGGGAGAATTGGACGGCTGAGGATTGGGTCAGTTGTGGCATCCATATATTTCTTTTGGTCCAAATTAATTTTTTTTTCATCTTTTTATTATTTATTTAAAGCTGCTCTGGTCTTTCCAGGTATGTGAGCAGTGATTTTGGTAATCACCCACTATCACATCTTATGGGTTCGGTATTTGGAATGCACAACAGAGAAAACATTGAGGTTTGCAAATCCAGACTTATTGTCATTCAATTTAGTTCAACTTTTTTTTTAGGGTCAATTATCTCTATATTTTCTTTCTATTACATTGGTGAATTCACAATTTGAGTCCTGCAGGTGTTCTGTTATGCATTAAGTCAGAACGATGGCACTGAATGGAGGCAGCGTATCCAGTCTGAAGCTGAGCACTTCGTCGATGTGTCTGCCATGTCATCTGATATGATTGCCAGACTTATTAACGAGGATAAGATACAGATCCTTATTAACCTTAATGGCTATACCAAGGTATCCCAGTTTTGATTTGTTGGCTTTCATATTTTTTTGTTGCTTCTTTAACTATTTACTTCACGTTTATTGACTATTGAATTTACGGAAACAGCCTCTCCATAAATGGGGGTAAGGCTGCGTACATCTTGCCCTCCCCAGACCCCTCGTTAGCGGGAGCCTCGTGCACTGGGTCACCCTTTTTTTTATTGACTATTGAATTTTTCTTTTTTTGTTTGGTCAGATGGATATTACATTAATTAATTTGAAAACCATCTTTGGTCTTTAATTAATCCCTTTCCATTTTAATTTGAAAAATCTAGTGTGTTAATCCTTCTTCTTCATTTTTCCCTATTTGTGGACTTGAACCACTGGCCATATCTGACTTTATGACCCTTTATTGCTAATTTTGCAGGGGGCAAGGAATGAAATTTTTGCTATGCAGCCTGCCCCCATTCAGGTTTCGTACATGGGCTTCCCGGGAACCACGGGTGCAACTTTCATAGATTACTTGGTCACAGATGAGGTGGGGATTGAATGTCTGAGCCCGATTTCTTTCGTCTTCTGATTTTTATCTTTGGTCTTTATATTTATATTCTGCCTCTGCAGTTTGTTTCACCTACACGTTTCTCTCATATTTACTCTGAGAAACTTGTCCATCTCCCTCATTGCTACTTTGTAAATGATTATAAGCAAGTGAGTCTCAAAACCTTGAAAATTAATCCATGCTTCTTTCTTTTCTTTTCTTTTTTTTGGGATAATTATCCATGCTTCTATTATCATGTTTAATGTGTATGGTGCCTCAAGTGCTTCCCTTAATGAATTATTTTCCTCAGAAAAATCGTGATGTGTTGGATCCTATTTGCCGACACAAGCGGTCAGATTATGGATTACCTGAAGACAAATTCATATTTGCATGCTTCAATCAGCTATACAAGATGGATCCTGATATCTTTAATACCTGGTAATCTCAAGATCTACCCACCCTTACCTAACTTTGATGTATGAATAATTGACCTCCTTAAGCATCTTACTGGTTGTTCTCCCTCTCATCCATCTTAGGTGCAATATTCTGAAGCGTGTTCCCAATAGTGTGCTTTGGCTTCTCAGATTCCCAGCTGCAGGGGAGATGAGGCTACGTACATGTATGGAAGTTGACTGTAGTGCTCTATCTGTTAATTAGTTAACCCAGTTGTAAACTCTTCTTTTAGTTTGTATTTATCATGAACTGTTCCTGCAATGGTGTCACCTGTTACTGTATATATATCCATGGTGTTGAACTTGAATCAATTTACTAATCAGTGCTTGCATGTTCAGATGCTGTTGCCCAGGGGGTGCAGCCAGACCAGATTATTTTCACAGATGTTGCCATGAAACAGGAACACATCAGACGCAGTGCTTTAGCAGATCTATTTCTTGACACGTAAGCCTACTGTTGATCTCCTTGGCTACTCATATCTTTATCCACTACAAGAATACCAGGTTTTAGCAGCGGTCAAAACCGATGTTAAATTCTTAAAAAACCGTTGCTATAGATAGATAAAACTTATACCAACGGTTTCAAAAACCATCGCTATAGTTCCACCGACCGTTGCTTAAGTGCCGTCACTAGAAGGTTATAGCGACTGTTTGTGACCGATGGTATAAAATAAATTGTACCGATGGTCATCTATTGTGACGGTTATAACCGTTGCTGTTGAAGGATATTTTTTCATGTAAAAGACCATCGCTACATCCTACACATATAGCGACAGTTTCTGTACCATCGCTATAAATTTCTTGTAATTAACAATAGCAACGTTTATAAAACTGTTACTACATCCTACACATATAGTTATGGTTAAGAAACCGCTGTAATAAATTTCTTTTAATGGACAATTGCAACGGTTATATAACCGTCGTTAAAAATCCTTAAATTGAATAAAACAACGACAGTTCCTCATTAATGTTATTTCCCAGATCTATAGCGACGGTTATGTATTTGAAAAATGTTTTTTTAATTAAATAATTAATGGTTTTAAAATTTGATTACAATTCAAAATTCACAATTAATAGTAAAGCTCACAACACTATTTAATAGGCAAGCTGGAAATCCAAAATTTATAAAATTATAACTTGTCACAATACAAAAGTATATCGAATATTACATGCACTTGCCTCAACTCAATTACTCAAAAGAAATCCAAAAAAACAAAAATATCAAAAAAACACGTAGGAACCCCCGCCACATTATCCAACTTGATCTTTCTACATTGTGTCATTACCTGCAACACAAAGACAATAAATAGAAATTGTTATTTTCAATTTTCATAATAAATAAAGAAAATAAAACATACAAATAGTATACAATCTAACCAGACAATGATAATTGTTTTTTAAAGCTAAAATTATTTTTAGAAAATATCATTTTTACCAAAATTTCGATAGTATAACAACTGTAATATGGACTCCTAGGGATGAATAGTGATCCTTATGTCACTTTTTTATTTCACCTAATAAAACATGATATAATAACACTTTAAATATCAATAGCTCTGTATCCCTCACCACTCATCTCTACCATAGGTATATATACTGCTAAGTAATACATAACCCAACAAATTCCAAAAATTACTATTATAAAGTCTAAATGAACTAAACTACTATATGGAAGTTGAGGCCCCAAAGTGCACCTTTTACCTATTATGATTGGGTTCATTCAAGGGCATATATAAACTGCAAACAACAACAAGATCTCTAGATATCTCCTACACATAACATTGTTTGCAATTAGAATAATTTTTACATGAATAGAAATAAACATAGAGAATCAAGTTGACAAACACTCTTTTTTATGCTTCTCATATAATCAAGAGAACATAAAGGGGTTGGATCATGAATGGATTTATAAGGATTCATATATACATGCAATGGAAACCTATTTGATGTTGTTTGAATATAAAAGATAACCATCCTAACATATGGACTGAAAGTATGACAAATTTTTGTACATAAAATGAATGAATAAATAAATCAAATATCATTCCCATTTAATTACATGTTACAAACAATGAAAATACCAATATGCATCAAAGAATGGAGCTTGAGAAATAAATCACCACTGTAGATTCTCTTGGTTTTGAACATAATTGATCAAGTTGATCTCCAT
>JAOXJP010000001.1:18831112-18849474 GCA_025762735.1 Platanus orientalis
GGTGTTAGGAGATACACAAATTAATATACTTCAACACCCCCCTCAGGAGGAACACTGTTCTCTCCTGGGAACACACTCAGGGAGTCAGGTGTGAGTCCACACAACACATACACGTGCACAACACTACATCCGGGAAAATACTTCCACTGGGATTTGAACTTGCGACCTAACCTGCTCTGATACCATGTTAACAGTAAACTAACCAACTCTACCAAAACTTTAAGGTGTTAGGAGATACACAAATTAATATTCTTCAACACTACTCGGCCTAGGGACAGGGACATACTCACTATTTTTTTCATGTTAACATGTTTGATGTTTTCATTCATTAAACTATATATTTTTTTTATTTGGGTCCAGCATTATTAGTATGGGTAAAAGAGTCTATGATAATTCCTTGAGTTATACGTAATGTGTCTTGGTCCTACGGGGACTCTGATTAAGTCTTTTATAAATATTTATATGCATACATACATATATACAAAGAACAAAATTTCGGAGTTATGGAAAATTCAGGGATATTTTGCTATAATGTTTGAAAATATTGGAGAAGTGGAAATTTCGCTGTTAACCATTGTGTGAAAATTGTCAATAAAACCTCAAGGATGTGATGAAACACACTCATAATTTCAAAAGTCATAAAAATCATCTATGTTTAAGTTAATCACATAGATAAAAAAAATGGCTGCAAGACATATATATATATATAGGCTACAAAACATGTCAAATTGCATGACTACTTTACCTCATTTGTTATTCTAAATTAGTCCTTTTGTAAATATAATTTTTTATGCTATATTACCTATCACATATCTCTACTTTATGTGTGTGAAACTATTCTATATTATACATTTTATGTCAAATGTTAAAATATATAGTTTTGTTGTTTATATATGCAAATTAAATAGCATTATCCTTTTTTTTTTTATTGGTAATGCAATATATTAATAGGAAAAAGGGAAAGCCCCAAGAATACAAACCCAAACATGCACCTCAAGATAAATTAGGAGATGAGGGCAGACCAGTCAAACATCCAAGAATCATAATTGCATGTAGCAAACATTGGAGTGGAGTTGTTATTTTTGCTCCAAAATCAACATAACAATAAAGTATGGCAAAAGAATGGGTTTTGGGTAGGTTTTAGCGCAGGCAAGAGCATTCCCATCAGAAATAACGATATCAGTGAAATCACCAATGTTTCACTAATGGCAGAAAAATTTCAATGAAATTTTGGAACTTTTGTATTCCCATTGTACAACCCTAAAAGTGGGAATTTCACTGAAATTTTGGACTATTCATATATATATATATATATATATATATATATATATTTTTCTCTGATTTTTTTTGTTATCGTAACATGTTAAAGGACGTAATTTTTTAATGCAATCAGAGACCACTCTTTGCTGGTCTCTATTGATCCAGATGAGCAGCTTCCTTCTTTCTCATCTATATCATCTTCTCTTCTATTTTTCTTGGCGGCTACAATCATCCTAGTAAAAGCTGATTTCTTAACTGTTGCACCAAATCTAGTATTTCAGCTGAGTCTGATCCATTCATGGCAGCACATGGATGTGGTTGTGGAGCAAGGGTGAATAAGACCCAACAAGGATATGCTGGAGATGTGAAGGATGATTGATCAGCTCGGTGGGATTCAAAATCTTCAGCTTAGAAAACATGTGGGAGCCTGAATGGAGGTATTGGAAGGAAACCATATTTCTGGAAGTAGGTGCTGAGTATAATTTAATGAAGAGTTGGTTAATCCGTTCTGTTGGCCTGTGCATCATGCCCAACCTGAGCACGGATGGGTTGAATAATGATTAGCTCAAGCACTAGAGAATAATTTCGGGAGTTTGGATTGATGTACCAGACTAAAATCGAAGGATGTAGACTGAAGAATTTTTTGATTGGAAATCATGATTGGAATTTTTTTTTTTTTAATGGAAGCTAATGCTGGAGGAGTGCAAGGTGCTGTTTAAGTAGGTGAAGTTAAAGGGGCTTGTTCTCCAATAGTGGAATAGGCGGGATGGGCACCATTTTAGACAGGGATAACTATCCAAAAAAAAAAAGATAATTAAAAGTCTGCACGTGGAGCATATAAAGAAACTTTGCAAACAATTTCTCCCAGCTGATTACATTATGACTCTTTATGAGAAGTTTCAAGCATTGCTGCAGAGGAACTTGAGTGCTGAATTAGACTGTTGAGTTCTACCTATCTAAGCGAGTTGGAATGAACAAGATAGATGAGCAACTCATGGCATGATATATTTCAGGTTTACGGTTAGCAATATGGGATGAGATGAGTGTTATCAGTGCTCCCAACCTCGAAGATAGTCATTACCATGCACTTAAGGCAGAAAACCTGGTGGCTTGTTATGGTCCTCGGAGAAACCCAACTAATTGTGCTTCTACTGCAACTAGTTTGAGGTGTTGAGGTTCTGTTCAGAGTACTAAAAGTGAACCAGCAGCAGACATATGACAGACAACCATAGAGATGGGTTGAACAGCTCTTAGACCTGTTCGTAGAAGTGAAGGAGTGGAAAGGGGTATAAAGCAGCTGAGTTGGTCCTATTGGCAATTAGGGCATAAAATGGGTCGATCTGGATCAGATCATTGTAGATCCAAATTCGAATTTGATTTTATGTTTCCTGATCAAGACCCGGACCCAACTCTAATTGGTATTTGTGGATCCACATCTGACCCAAGATCCAAATGGATCTGGTAGGGGTTGGATATGGATGCTTACACTTCATTTGAGCCCTTTTTTTTGCACAAGGCATATGAAAAGACCCAACTTACCACGGTCCAGATTCAACCGTGGACCAGAATAAGATAAGTCTTAACCTAACTTGTGTCCGACCCTAAAACTGACATGACTTTAAGATGCAAGCCTAGTGAAATTGTATATGGATCAGAACTCAGATCTGACCCACTTCATTTCGTGCCCTACTGGCAGTAGTTCCAATCAGATGGATAACAGGTCTGCCCTTCATTGTTTTTTCGTTATTTTTTTTTGTTTTTGGAGAAATCATGGACATATTTCTTACTGTTTCCCTCATCGGCGAGTTAATCTAAGCTGAAATTTGGAGTGAGGAAGAATTCAAAGTACCTACCAATGGTCAATAGGATGTAGTGGAACTGGAATTTGATTTGCTATCCATGCAAGGAGAGAGTTGTGTTGTTTAATGGGTGATGATAGCACCAAAGTCTGAGAAATTTGAAGATGGGTTACGGCAAAGCTTATTCCACATGCGAGTTTTGTGTGCTTTGAAGGTATTTGCTATTATCATTGATTGGGGTAGCGGTGAGAATACAGTTTCAAAGGAGGTTGTGGAAAAGGTAAATTGTGGATAGAGAAGCACCCTTATCCTCATATAGTTGCATGGTACTCTAAAGGTAATGAAGTTTTCCATCACTTTTTGGTACTTGGTTATAATTTCTGTGGGCAATAATTTTGAAAATGAAGTATGGTGTGATGTGGCACTCATAAATGCTGGACTGTGCTTTCTCTCTATTGTACAGATGGATTTCTCACCTTCCTGATTTTGAGGGGATGAAGTTCCATGACTTCCTCCTCTTCAAGTGGGATGTCTTTGTTATCAGCTAATGGGTCATGTTCTGGCTCCCTGGCTGAGTTGTACTTATGCTTCTCAGTTATTAATATTCTTACTTCATTGATAAAAAAAGCGAGAAACTTGAAGCTGCCTTTGGAGGAAACGAAATTTTTTTTTTCCAAGGGTAGTGGCCCTATTAGTTTTCTTTTGGCATGTGAATTCAAAGAAAAAAGGAGTTAGGGATTGTATTCATGTTGGTTGGTTAGCCGGCAAGAAGTGAAAATGAGGGCAATGCTAATTACACATCTAAGGTTACCAGGGTATTTAGAGGAATTTAAGAAACTAATTCATGAAAGTTACCTAATGGTAGGCCTTCAATGATGAGCATAAAATGCAATTAATTTGGTTTCTAAAGTGACTTTGCTGAACCAAGTAGCCCACCAAATGCTACTCATAAACTGGCTGGAGATGCAAAAACAGGCGGCATACCTGATCCAAAAGGGCTGGTCCAAGAGAGTAACAGCCCATATACTGTCCCAGTATTGTTCACTTTAAAGAAATGTGCGTGGACGGCATTGCCATTAACAAGTATGCTATAAAATATAGATTTTTAATTCCCTATCTAGAAGATATTTCAGATAAGTTGGTAAGTTTGACTATTTTCCAAACTTCTTTTCTATTTCAAGACTGGATACTTATGGTTAAACTTTCAAATTAAAAAATGAAAAATTTTAATTACTTTATTATTTGTCTGTTATGATGTTATCAGCACTGACATTTTATGTGATTGTGCCTAGACTTCACATACTTTGGAGATTGTATAGACTACGTAAAATGGAAACATAGAAAAGATACTAAATAGAGTGCTACTTGGAGTTTGGGACTTTTAAATTAACACAAATGGATATTGGTGGACCATTTTCTACTATTGTCTAGGGAGGTTAGAAATATTTTATTACTTTTATTGATGATTTTTTCGTTATATATGTATTTTTGATACATGAGAAACTAGAGGTTTTGAATGTCTAGAAAATTTATAATGTAGAAATGGAAAATCAATTTGATAGAAAAATTAAGGTAGTCTGATCTGAACATGGTGATGGATACTATGGAAGGTATGGTGACCCAAATCCAAATCCAACACCTTTTGTGAGGTATTTACAAGATTGTGGAATTGTTGGTTAGTATATTATGTCCAGAACACTAGAGCAAAATGGTGTTGCTAAAAAAGGAACCACACTTTTAAGAATATGGTTAAGAGTATGATAAGATACTCACGATTGCGAAATTCCTTGTCACCAATTAGGCCTTAACGGCTGCAGTTTATATTTTGAATTGGGTGCTTGGTAAAATGGTTTCTAAAACTCCTTTCAAATTATGGATAGGCAAAAAATCCTAGTTTAAGACAATTGTATGTTTGGGGTTGTCTTACTGAGGATAGATTGTATGATCCACACGAAAATTAGTTGGATTCTAGAATAGTTAGTTGTTAATTTATTGGGTATCTAGAATGATCTAAAGGTTTTAAGTTTAATTGTCCTTCTTAGAACAGTTGCTTTCTCTTTTGGGTTGCATCACTCAATTGTGGAAATCAGAAATGCCAAATTTTTGTTTAGAGTCTAGGAACATCAGTTATGAGGAAGACACGGGTATTATACCTTTATTGGTGATTTGGTGTCTTAGTATGATGTGTCTAACTTGCAGTTGAATTGGATGTGGTAATAGATCAATAGCTAGAAAAAGAGTTGTCGTCCCTGATTTCAAAGATTGCCATTCACCTAGTTTCTAAGGCGTCTTTAAGGAAATCTCACAGAGAAAGTTATTTCAGATGATTATATCATTTTCTATAGGAGTGTGAGTTTGACATTGGCATAGCAGTGCTTAAGTTGGTAAGTGGTACAATGCCATGCAGGATGAATTGAAGCCTATAGACAAAAATAAAGTTGGGATCATGTAGAATTGTCAATAGGAGTCAAGCTTATTGATTGTAAATGAGTTTACAAAACCAAACATGATGCGAAAGGTAATGTAGAAGAATATAAAGCTAGACTTGTTGCAAAGAGTTATGGTCAAGAGAAAAACACTGACTACAAGGATTCTTTTAGAATTATTATGGTTCTTGTGGCTAGGGTTGTCAATGAGCCAAGCTAGCTTGGCTTGGTTCATCATGAGCTGAGCCTGAGCTTCCAATTGAGCTCGTTTAGCTATGCTAGCCTGAGTCAAGCTGTGTGTGAAAGTTATTGCCAAAAAAAGAGAAGAACAGAATACATCACCTAGGAGGTGAAAAGGAAGAAAGAAAAAATAATCAACCCCCATACGACAGTCCTCACACCAGATCGAATACCACTCTTATCTCATCAAAGTCATTCTTAATGGAAACCCAATCAAAGAGGAGGCTATATATGAAAGCATCAACCTCCACTTAATTCCTAAACCTACCCTGAAAAATCCTATCATTCCTTTCCTATCACAAGCCCAATCAAATGGTACCTGGTAAGGCACAACAAATGAAATGGGAAAGGCCCTCCAGCTCACCCATCCACCAACTCAAAATTGAATACTGATATGTTTATAAAGTAACAGTGTCATGCTATCATATCGCTCATTTATTTTACTTTATAAAAAAAGAATTAATTTGACTTATTATAGATAAAAATAGAGAAGCTTTTACTTTATTGTATTTTTGGTAAGAGTTGCTTTTATTCGTTACATAAGTGTTTTGTCATACTGAGATATCACATTATCAAATCAAATACCATTTATAATGACATACATTTGTAATCTAGAGAGAAAATCTTTTGACCAGTGTTTGATGTGCACCGGACTGACACTTTATCCATTTGTTTAAGTTGGTGCCTCTTTTTTAGGCACCTATTTTTTTTTTTTTTAAATTGAGTTATTATTATTATTTTTTTACACTTTCAACTTGTTTGGTGAGCCAAGCTCAACTGTCAGGCTAGTGATGAGCCTAAGCTGACCCTGAATTTGATCCTTGTGTGATGAGCCTGAGCTGAGCTGGGCGAAGCTCAGCTCAGTAGTTGACACCCCTACTTGTGGCGCATTCTGACTTTACATTAAATGGATGTGAAAATTTCCTTTTTAAATGGTGACTTGGATCAGAATGTATATATGAAGCAATGAGAAGGTTTTGTGCTAAAAGGTATGGAAAAACTTGTATGCAATAATGCAAGTTCAAAAAGACCCTATATGGTTTAAAAAACAAGCATTTAGACAGCAGTGTATGAAGTTTTACAAGGTGATATCATCTTTTGGATTCAAGGAAAACACACACACACATAATCTTAAAGTTAATGGGCTAAGTCCAATTTCTTGGTTTAATATGTTGAAGATATATTGCTAGCTTGTAGTGACATTGGATTTCGGTTATTGTATATTGGTATGAGAACAAACTTCTTCTATCAAGGAACTTTGAAATGGAAGACCTTGGTGAAGATTCTTTTGTTGGTGTAGAAATTCATTTTGAGGGATCTCATAGCTTTCTTGGTTTATCTAAGAGAAACTATGTTGATGAAGTTCTAAAAAGATTTAAGATGCAAAACTCTTCGAGATAGGATGTGCCTATTTGTAAAAGCAACAAATTTTATAAGTTACATTATCCAAAAAATGATATGAATTTTTTTTTTTTTTTTGATGAATAAAATGATATGAAATTGGATCAAAATGTAAGATATTACTTATGTGTCAGCAGTAGAGAGTTTGATGTATGTTTAGATCTGCACTTGCCTAGATATAGCATTTTCCATGGGGATGCTTGGCTGATATCAAAAGAATCCTAGCATGACACACTGGCAAGCAACAAAGAAGGTAATGCGATATCTGTAGTAACCGAGGATTTGATGCTCACATACAAACGAATTTGTCACCTTGAGGTGATTGGATCTTTTTTAGATTATATTGGTTGCACTGACAATGGAAAGTCAACTTCAAGGCCTGATATCATGATTGTTGGTGGAGACGTTTCAAGGAAAAGCGTGAAACAAACACTTAAGGCTTTATGTACCATGGGGGCAGAGTTTATAACTTGTTATGATGCTACATGTCAAGTTATATGGTTGTGGAATTTCATCGTAGGGCTTTGGGTAATGTCTTGGTCTCCAGGCCAATTGGAATTTTCTGTGACAACATAGCTGTGGTTTTTTTCTCTCTGAGAATAACAAAAGTTCAGATGGATCAAACATTTGGTCATTCGTACTTTGGTTAATGGGTATGGAAGGTTCATTCTCTCACAAAGCCAGATCAAGATCCAAAATTCCAATGATAACCACTATACCCTTTTTTCCATTGCCTATAATTCAACCTTATTATTCTCTAAATCCCAGCAAACTGATTAATAATTCTAGAGATATTTGATATTGTAGTCATAAATATACAACCATTTTCACATACATACCATAATGCATTAGCATACCAATAGTATCTGATTAAATAAAAAAATGTTAATAACATGCAAAATGTAGATGCAAACAATAAAACCAACAAATGGGACATTTGATTAGATTTTTCTTGAAGCCATATTGTAAATGTAACACATAAACATGCTTTAACAAAAATCCAAGCACATCACTGCCATCCCTCCTTTGGGTAGAGACTGCAACATGTAAGTGTATCTCTTTAAATAAAAACCATTTACTGTAAAGCTAATCGATCATTATTGCCATTATTCTTCGAAAAGTGTTCTCTTTGGACAGGCAGGTTTTCTTGACCATAATACATAAATCACCTTATTCCATTTAAATTCTACTAAATAATTACCCTCCTTTGGGCTGATCATTTGTAAAAAACACCACCTTAAAAACATGATCAGGCAGTAGGGAAACAGATATGACCATATAACTTACCCAGGTTTGTATTCTCATAAATATTTCATGGTTGGACCTCTTTGGTAGTTACTCAGCCAATCTAATTAATGAGAATTCAAACCGAGATTGCCCTTGTTAGATTTACGTCTCTAGTAAATCAAACGTCACTTTTGGTTTTTTGTCAATCATAAAAAACATTACCATTTGTAGTGCCATAACATAGCTCAAAATTAATTGAATTGGACTAAAACCAATAAAGCCCATTAACTGGGTCTCAAATAATCAGAGCTGGTGTAAATAGCTAAATGAACCAGTGCTTGAAAGGATTGAACCAGCAATAACGTGCTAAAAGAAGAAAAAGGTAATTTGCTAGGACTGGTTCATGAAAGTGGTCTATTCAAACCTTAATCCAGTCCTATGTGAACCTTATACCATTTATGGATGACCCGGCTTGGAACTTTATGATATGGATGACCCAGCTTGGAACTTTATGTGGCATTGAGGGTGAGAATATGATGCAAGAGTTGTGTTTTGGTCTATCTTGCTTATGTGGCTTTATTGTATGAGTCTTGCATGAGAAAAATAGTTTTGGGTGATAATGAATATTATCTTCTTGGCAGCGCCTATGCTAGTTTTTTGAGTCTTGATTGTGAAATTATGCTTATTTTAACATTCCTTGACGTTTATTGAAAATTTTCATTCTCTTTTCCAATATTTCTCTAATTTCCTCAGAATTTCCATTATTTTAAAACATTCTAGCAAAATGTCCTCGGAATTTTTATAACTCATTAGGGCAAAATATTCACCGAAATAGAAATTTTGGATGTTGGTCTCACTGTGCTCATTGATCTTGCCTGATTATAGAAATGCCCAGAGCGAGCTCAAGTGCAAACTCTCTTTCGAAATCCTATGTGGGTAGGAGCATCGTGTAGTTTTCTTCTCTTGGTTGCCAATTGAGAATTCTCATATATGGTGCTACCAGTGCATCAAAGATGCAATCATTGATTCTCCTGGGAGGTCACCATTACCATGATTTGTTCAACATTCCTTTCATGGAGATAAATTAGTGTTTCAGAATTTCAAGAGACTTATTTTCTTTGAAGGAATAGATTTGAAATTAAGGTATGGAATTATACATATGAAAATAATACGCGCTTTTCGTCTCCTCGAGAACAAATAATTTTTTAGTCAGTATTTTCTTGGTTTTTCTACTTGGATTCAAACAGAACAATATGGAATCCTGTTTCCATCCCATGCTAAGATGAAATAAATATTCCGAACTTTGGTTTTAGTGAAAATTTGGGTGAAAATGACTGCATAATATTGCAAATTTATTTTATCATCTGGGGTGTGGTTTTGCTGCCTTCTGTTCATACCTTTTCAGTCTTGGTTTTGCAATGATTTATGCCTCTTCTTTCTTGCAGAATATATGACTTGTGCTGTGGTAATTCTTCCCCCTTCTTGGGAATGGAACAGTTGTCACAGTTCCCACATTTACAACAATGGCTTGGCCTTACGGTTGCTGGTGCTGTAGAGCTTGGCCATATTGTAGAGTCCCCTATCATACACACAGCTACATCTATTGTTCCTCTTGGATGGAGTGGTGTCCCTGGTGAGAAGAACGTAGAACCATTGAAAGTTGATATCACTGGCTATGGATTACATCTGTGCTCCCTAGTTCAGGCTCAAGTGAATGGTAACTGGTATTGCCTATTGCTCCTTTTTTACATTTGGTTTTTTTTTTGTTCTGCATGTGTATTAAGCTTGTAACAAAATAATTAAGTGGTTAGAGGATGCATTGCTGAGTTTCACCACTTGGTGATGGTCTGAATACAAACTGGGGCATACACATAGATACGTTGGCATAGAACAAGAATACGGTAAGACTGATGGGAGGCTGGGAGCTAACAGCTACAACCTGAATTTGTGCGAAGGTATTATTCACATTAAAAGTCTTTTTTTATATCTAGGTATCCAGGCTTCTGAGAGCAGAACAGAAACCTTATATGTATGTATGGGTAATAAAGGTCTAAAAGACTATTAAGTATTAATGGCTCGTAGGAAGAGTATTCAAGGCCAAGGAATAAAATTTTGATTTTCATGGATATTTTGCCATGGTGAGTTATAGAAATTTGGGATTTTTATTAAAATATTTTTATATAATGGAACATATGTGGAAATTAGATATTTCGGAAAAAAAGGGGTGAAAGTTTTCAATGAAACTTTAAGGGCATTAAGATGAACATGATTACAAGCTCAAAATTCAAAAATCTAATAAAAAGTATTTATGTATATGTTAGTCATATGGATAAACAAATGGCTACCAAATTTGTCAAATTGGTGACTACTTCATCTTATTTTTGACTTAGGCTTTTGGTAAACTAATTTTATATAATCAAGATATGCAATGGTTTGCCTAGAAAATATCTTTGATTTATGTGCATATTTAAATAATGCTCAATTATCTATACACATGTTTTACCATTTTTAAAAATACATATTTTAAAATTATTTTGTATCTAAAGATTAAACAATATTATATGCCACAAAGGATTGAAATAAGGTGGCTATTTTTCTAGAACCAACAAAACTAAAAATTATAACAAAAGAATGGGTTTTTGGTTCTCTTTCCGCCATGTTCTTAGGGAACAAAATGCTCTTGCAGACTCTCTTGCTAATTGGGGTGTGGTTCAGCTTGTGCACTATAATGGTTCTTGTATGCCTTTTTAATTAGTTGGTTCTCTTCTGTTGTACCATTATATTTTCCTCTTTTTTTTTTCTTTCAATAAAATTTTCAATTATCAAAAAAAAGGAATGGGTTTTTGGTGGATTTTAGCTCAGGAAAAAAAGTTCCTGTCAAAGAATTTAATATTTCTACCTCTCAAAAAAAAAAAAAAAAAAAAAGGTACCTGTCATAAGTATCATATTATTAAAAATTTTCTAAAATTTCATTGGTATTAGCAAAATATAGGCTAATAGAATTGGCAAATTTTTTTTGTTAATTTTTGGAACATTTGTATTCCTATGGCTTCTTTCACTACATATCGAAGTGGGGAAATTTCAAAATTTCACTAAATTTTACTTAAAATTTGAACCATGTCTAACACTACTAAATGCTTCTCACTTTCTTAAGACATGCAACAACTTTCTAGAAATGACTTTTAATAAAAACAAACTTCTTGACATGCAACAAGCTTCGAGATACCCTTGTGTTTCTATCTCTCCTCTTTCTTGGGATTTTCATAGGGGTCCAAGAGTGAGAGATGGATGAAAGAGCTAGGATCCCTCTTAGATCACTTGGGTGGTGTCTCCTTGTTGTAGGATGACCAAGACTGGAGGATTTGGTCCATTGATCCACTGGTACATTCACATTTGAATTCTTTTTAGAACCCTGCGCTCTTTGGATCAGTTTCATGTTTTTTTCTTCAAGGCTTTATGAAATTTTTTGGCACCTCCAAAAAAAAAAAATAGTATTTTGGATGGGAAATGGGCTAGAAGGTTAATACTTGTGTCATGGTTTAGAGATGGTGCAAGAACTTATTTCTTTCTCATGTATGTTTCATGCGTTAGGCAGATGGAAATTTGTGAACCTCCTCTTCATGCATTATACTTGTGTTGGATAATCTGGTGCTTTTTTTTTTTCTGAATTGTTTCGTGGATCTTGTCAAGAGAAATCATTGATTTCATGATCTTGGTACTTTATTCCATTTTAGTTTGAGGAGAAAGATCTATGGAAATGCATGCTTGCGGTCCTCTGGGGTATATGGGAAGAAAGGAACTCAAGGATATTTGAGGATTGCTTTCATACCTTACAAGATGTGGTTGACAGGATCACAATTATAGTCGCACATTGGGCATCCATAGTTGGCCTATTTTTGCGGTATCTCCACCATTGTGTGGGACTGGTCTAAGGTTGTTAATCTTGTCCCATTTGTTTGGTGGCACCTTGGTTTTGATTCCTTTTGGTCGAGAACTCCATCAAGCTCAATGTTGATGGGTGTTCAATGGGGAATCTAGGGTCATCAAGCATTGGTGGAGTAGTTTGGTGGTTAACCTCTACAAGGAGAGGCCTTTAGAGGCTTTCTCCCTTTGTTAGGGAGGGTTGTGCCTTAGTTTTCTAGATGAACATCTTGTTCTAATGGATGCCCAGGTCAGTGAATTCGCTAGCAGAAAGGTTACCAAACAAGGGGTTTATTGGGTTAATGTGTTATGGGCCTCGGTTGGTTGCCACGAATCCTATGGGGGCTGTGTTGTTATTTCTTATGTCACCATACATTCTTCTTTATAAAATCCTTTGTTATTGTTTAAAATTAAAAAAAAAAATTGCTAAAGGAGACTATTTGACGAAGACAAACTCCTAAAAATGCAACTTTTTGGAAGTGGCTTGTTGAATAGGCATGGTGGTTAAGTTTGGATCATGTATGGTGTGGGGAAGAACCTCTTGAGAGCTATTTTCCGTGTTTCCACAGAATTTCAGTGGACAGGGGTTCCATGGTGCTGGATTGTATGGATATCTATTCTGGTTGTGTCACGTGGTTCCCCATTTTTATATGAAATATTTATTGTTGGGGAGTTGCATCATTGTTCCTCTGTTTCCTAGATCTGAAGCTGCACATAACTAGATGAACTCAGAGAATAGAAGATTGTGGAAGTTTGAAGCTAAAGGCCTTCCTTTTTTTTCTTTTCTGTTTGCTCTTTCAACACTGCCCCCTCAATTTCACACCTTTGGTTGTGTTCCCTACTCCCTAGTTGTTTCATCTGTAGCTGCCTTATTCCGAGTAAGGTGCCTTTTTTATTTTTATTTATTTATTTATTGGTAATAATAAAGCTTTTATTTATAAAGCTGGGGTATAAGAGTTGGCATCATGATGCACTATATTTTGCAACAAAGACGGCATTCTATTGGGCTAGTTAGTACTGTCCTGACCTTCTAGTCCATGCTTTGCTATTGCATGGGCAGCTTTATTTTTCTCCCTACCTACATGCATTTTTTCTATAGATTCGAAGTTTATAAGGTGGCTTTATTTTTATTTTTATTTGGGCAGCTTCTTTTGATAAGATCTTGAAGGTGGACGATCTTGTTGATATGGGTGGAGGCTTACTAACATAGTAACATGTGTTTCATTTATAAGGAGGATGGGAAATTAGAGGATCACTTTTTATTCCTTGCTCCTTTAAAAGGAGTGTCTAGAATGCTCTCCTCTCTTGTTTTGGCGTGTTGTATGCAAAGGGTGGCATATTTATGCTTTTGAAGTTAGAGGTCAGATATAATTGAGGACAGTCCTTTTGTTTTAGGTTGGAGCTTATAAAGGAAAGGAATAATTGCACTAATGTGGGACTGTTTAGTTGCCAAACCCAATATTCAATGGGTCTGGGGAAAAGCCTATGTGAAACCCTGGGAAGCTCATAGACTTCTTCCTTATTGGTACCATTAGTATTATTGTTCTTGTGAGATGGTCACATAGTGGTCATCTAGTTAAATAAACGAAGGAAAAGTGTAGAAAGCAAATAAAGTAATAAGGTGTCACCCCTAAAGCATTAACATATATTATTGATTATTCTGTGTACTCTTGAAGGGATCAAATACAAAGAAAAAAAAAAGAAAGAAAGATAGTGTAAAACATAGGCTAAAACATTTAGTCACCAGGCCCACATATGTGGTCCCCACTTATTCACACGTGTGGTCTTCACTTCCTCTGCACTGCTCTTAAACTGAGGCTGAGGACATAACATCAGTTTGTCAACTAGATAATCATGGCGAGTCCGCATCATTGCTTTTGTAAAGATGTTAGCTAGTTGGTGTTGAGAGGTAACTTGTGGAAGGGTTATAGTGCCAGCAGATTACATTACATATTTCAAATAAATGGTAGTCAGCCTCCATATGCTTTGTTCCCTCATGAAACAGAGGATTGGAAGCAATGCAAATGGTATTTTCTAATTTTTAACATACAAAGGTGTTGGTTGCCTCTATTAACATACCCAGATATTGGAGAAATCCTTGTAATTTGCAAGTGGAAGACATTGCTTGGTATTCTTCTTTAGCTTATGACTTGGAAATAGTGTCGTGTCTCTTGCATTTCCACCACATAAGGGAATCACCAATAATACACAGCATCTAGTAGTAAAACAATGAGTATCTGGGCAGTCAACCAGTAACAATCTACATATGCTTGTGGCTGGAATGTGCAAGCAGAAGAAAGTAATTGTGACTGGAATGTGCAAGCAGAAGAAAGTAATAATCCTTAATAACTAGTTAGAACCATTGAATGGTAAAGCATCCATGAGCTTTACCTGAATTGAGCTAATTTTAACATGATATCTGTAGGAATGTAGTAGGATAGTATGTCATATGTAATATGGGCATTTTTGTCCAGCTTCATGTATAAGGGTATACCCGTAGTTATATGGTATAACCCATGTCTTTCTGTATTTATGTTTGGTATCAATATAATCAGTATGAGAGAGAGTAGAACTCACCCATACGTATTTCTCTTCTGTATGCATCCTTTCTTTCTTCTTTTCCTTCTCTTTCAACACACTAATCCTCTTACAATCCTAGTTTGCAATAAATCTATCAACTAAAACCCTAGACCCAGACCAATTCCTCCATTACAACCATATCTTCGTGTGAGGTGCTTCTTTTTCAACCTTTTTAATTTAAGCATTTGTTTTGGTTTTCTTTTAATGTTTTAAATTTTTGGAAAGTGAATCATATGGTGAGACATAAGAATTATTCTTTCTATCAAATCTTTTATTAAGTACATGTGACATTTTGGAATTTAGAAATGCGAGGGCATTGGTAAATTTTTTTTTGAATGTTCTAGTTTCTATCAGCATAGGGACTTATTAGCTGTATTGAATCTTGTCGCAAATATACACATGTCATTCTCTCTCTATCTCCATATATCTTATTATCTTCATTCACCATATCCATGGTGGGATTTGTACAGTGTTTGTTATGCATCATATGAGATCACATCTATTTCTCACCTCCAGGTGTTCAACTACATTAGAGTCATTACCTTCAGCGCCAACTTATTCTTCAAATCATGGATTACAGCCGGATTTACAAAAGATACGAGTCTTAGTTGGAGCTCCACTCAAACGGCCCCCAAAGAATCAGATAGTGGCAGATTCTTTGATGCCTGACTTTCCTTCTCTAGAGAAAGAATGTTTAAATCCCAGCAGGAAATACAGGATAGGATCATATCATGAGGGTGGAAGCATCTGCTCTCAAGGTTTAGGTGGTTTTATCATATTCTGTACCAGTGATTTCACTACTGTGTCAAAGGAAGTTTATGTCAGAACTCGTAGAGTGAGATTAGTTGGTCTTGAGGTATTCACATTGGGATTTATGATTTATGACCATGCAAGATGCATTTATATTTTTCATGAGATAACATTGTGTAAATTGACTTGATGGATTGTTGTAGGGTGCTGGCAAAACTTCTTTATTCAATGCAATACTGGGCCAGGGCAGATCAACCGCCACCATTAGTCTTGAGGGTATGCATTCAGAAACTGACATTCAAGAAGGAGTAGCTGGTGGATTATGCTATTCAGATTCAGATGGAGTGAATTTGCAGGTATTCTTTTCTTCTATGTTAGAATATCACCTTCACTGCTGTCCTCACCATGTCAAACAGTGGCATTTAAGCTCAGCAAATGACAACTATGTCTTCTCATATGAGTGAAGATTTCTTGTTCTGCTTTTGAGGTTCAGAATATTCTTATATTGACAACACTACCTGTTCTTTCTTTCCTCTTTAATGTTGGTATGAGGAGCTGCAAAACTGGTTTTCAGGGAAAAGAATTTAAAGGATCTTTAACATTGTTTAAAGTAATTCTGCAGTTATGAAAGCCAACAGCCATACATATGTAGATTTTTGCACACTAATTGTCCCCAGTATCAGGTGATGCAACAAAAAAAGCATCCCTTGTTATTTCTTTGGGCATAATAGAAGCTTGTTTACAAAATCAGAGTTTGTCTAGAAATTAGTTTTCTCTGGGTCTCATTTTTGTAACTGGTAAACCTATGTGGCTCTGACTAGCAAGTTCTGTGGATGCTTTTTGTGCCTTCTGAGATGAAACTTCAGTCCAAGCTAGCAAGGTGCAAACCTAGATGATGTAGACAACATTATGCGACTTCTGTATGTGCCCCCACATAAGAGTGTCATATTTAAATTTTGCATGTTATGTGAGGTAATTTCAAATTTTGTAAGTGGTGGCTATTTTTGTAATAAGGCCAATAGTGCCATGGGTAGTTTAGATTTTTGGGCTTTTAGTTGTAATCCCGTTTTTGAAGTTTAGCCCACTTTTTCAAAGGTAATAACTTTTCCTTTTAGCTTGATTTTGGTGTCATTAGATAGGTTATTCAGTTACCTTTCTAAAGAGACCTAGATTGTGCAATTTTGAGGTGATTTAGAAAAGTTATGACCAAATTACTAAGGGGGTATCAGTGAAAAACATGAATAATGTTTTTAGAAAGTCTTAATTTTAGTAGTTTTAAACTAAAAAAGTCACATTTTAGAAGGGTTTTGATTTTAGTATGTCTTAGGCACCAAGTTTGAAGTTTTACTAGTTTCTAAATTAGGAAAGTAATACTTGGTCTCCAAGTTTAGGTGTTTAGCAAGTTTCTAATTTTGTACTTTCTAGATTCTATAGGTTGTAAGCCTATTTAAAGACACCCCCTCCCCTTGATTAATATAGTGAAGAATTATTAAAGTCTTGTTGAATTGGGTGTTAGTTTATCTCTCCTTCTCCAAAGGTTGATGCCATTCATGGCTCCCCTCTCTTTTCTTCTTCCATAGGTACAGCTGTAGGCTCCCTCTCTCCTTCAAGGATATCTCTATTCTCTCTCTCTCTCTCTTGGTCTCTTCTTAAACTTTCTCTTTCTTTCTATACTATTCTCTTATTCCTTTTTATTTTTTTATTTTTATCATTATTCTTCTTCCTTTATCATATTTCATGTGCAAATGCTGAAAACCTCTATTAAAGCACCTTTAAGTTAATGAAATTCTATGGTTGTGAGACTTTAATGAAATTTTAATTGTAAAACCCTTGAACACGTCATAAACTGCCATAAAAATTGCGGAGTTTTTTGATGTGTTAGAGGGGTATTTTTTGATATTTTCGGATTTTTAGTCCAAAATTACAGAAATACCCTTTTGGAATCTTTTCTTCTATTTTTACCTCTTTTTTTTTTTTTCTTTCTATTTTAATTCCTTATCATCTTTCTGTGATTTTATTTTCTGATTCTTAAATTTTTGTGGCTACTTGTTTGTTTCTAAACTCTATTCTTGACTTATTTGTTTCCGTACTTTAATCTGAAATTTATTTGAGGACCTTGGAAATATTCTGCATCAATTATGGTATCTTCCCTTGTATCCTGCATCACTAGATATATTGCTGCTTCTGCTCATTGTAGTTTTGCTACATCTCATACTTCTTTAGTTTTTTTGGAATGAAGTCTGCTGGCATCTAGTTGTAACCATGTACATAGGCCTTAAGTTTCAAAATATTGTGTTTATTGCTCATTGCCCTTGGTTGGTGACATGCCATGCACAATAACTTGCATGGTCTGTAGAGGTTTCTCTCTCTCTCTCTCTCTCTCTCTCTCTAAGTTCAACCAGAACCAGGTCCCAGCTTATGAAGCTGAGCATTTTTTCCCAATCGAGCTCCCGCGAGAGTACCTCCAGCCTTGGTTGTCCCAAGGATATACACATATCCATTTTGGAGCTGTCAAGATAGCTCTCACTTTCCATGGAAGGAAAGGTTTACCAGTGGTCTCTCACCTTGGACTCTTGGACACCAGATTTACTCAGTACCAGTACGCGGTCATCGGGAATATTCAGACCACACTCAACGCCGGAACAGTGTTCATAACACTGTACCCAAATTTCAATTTACCTCTGAATGACCCTCATGCATTCAATGCATTAGCAGTCCAAGTCCAGATCTCAGGAGCCCCTCAGATTGCCACGTCTTA
>JAOXJP010000001.1:18854941-18865715 GCA_025762735.1 Platanus orientalis
AGGCCATGAAAATCTGATGTTGATGCCACGCATAGGGGTCGAGGCAATGTTTATATATTCAACAAAGGAGGACAAAACTTTACTCTTAGAGGGAATGATTCACCTGAAGCAGTTGACAGTGCCTCTAGTCTTTAAAATATTATGCCTATGTGGGTGTCCCTCTCACTTTGGTGCCAAATATAATCTCCTTACCACAAGAGAGGGATCTTCATCATCTGGCTCGATCACACCATGGTCATCATCCTCTGCTTCATCATCATCTGTCTGCTCTTCCTCATCAACCTCGTCATCCTTCACTAGGTTCGCCATTCTGCTTTATAAACATTGGTTTGAACGATGCTCAGACACTCCACATCGATAACACTTGTCAATTGTGGGTCACTTATAAGGATTAGGATTCTGGGCTGTGTTTCCTGTTGGACCACTACTGTTGCTTACTTCTTGATTCGTAGCAACTAGTGGTGGTGAAATCACAGACTACTTTCCCTTATTCACTGTAGTGAGTAAAGATTCGAGGGAACCTTTGTTTGGCACCTGATTCCTCGTATGGGTTCGATCCAGCTATGCTTCTACTCTCGTTGCCAAGTTAATAGCCTCTATAATAGAAAATATGGCTTGTAGAGATACTCAATCCTGGATGGCCACACGTAATCCTCTAATAAACTGTGCGATTTGTTGTGCCTCAGATTCTGACAACTCATTGCATGCTTGGTGGATAAAGAAGGGTGTCGAATCAAAGGTAACACGTACTTGTTATTTCTCTTTATCCATTGAAAAAACTTATCTAGATGAAATTGAGTGCAATGTGGTAGAGATGGATGTTTGCCATATGATCTTGGGGAGGCCATGAAAATCTGATGTTGATGCCACGCATAGGGGTCGAGGCAATGTTTATATATTCAACAAAGGAGGACAAAAATTTACTCTTAGGGGGAACGATTCACCTGAAGCTTCGAAAATGGAGGAAAAGTATTTTCTCCCTTCTAAAAACAAAGACTTTGGAGTAGAGGTGGATGATACATGGGACATTCATGTATTAGTCATGCAAGGAGTGGTGCAAGTAAAACCCATTGCGATTACAGAGAATTGCGACCAATGTTTAATGAGTTTAAAGAGCTCACTCCAAAAGAACCACCTCATGGTTCACCTCCGATGCGGGACATACAACACCACATCGACCTGGTACCAGGTTCCAACTTGCCTAATCTCCCACACTACCGGATGAGTCCAAAATAAAGTTAAATTTTGTAGGAGTAGGTGAATGATCTTATGCAAAAGGGATTGATTCAGGAAAGCATGAGTCTTTGTACTGTACCCGTTCTATTGACTCCAAAGAAAGATGGTAGTTGGCGCATGTACGTAGATAGCCGAGTCATCAACAAAATAATAATTAAATACAGGTTTTCCATACTGTGGCTGGAGAACATGTTGGATATGCTAAATGGATTAAAGATTATTACAAAGTTGGACCTATGGAGTGGATACCACCAGATTCGTGTGAGACTTGGGGATGAATGGAAGACTGCGTTCAAAACTAAAGAGGGTATATATGAGTGGTTGGTGATGCCTTTCGGACTATCCAATGCTTCGAATACATAAGTTGATGAATCAGGTATTAAAACCCTTAATTAGAAAATTTGGCATTGTTTAGTTTGATGACATCCTAATATATAGTTGGACTAAGGCTAAACAAATGACACACTTGAGGGAGGTTCTAACAGTATTTTAGGAAAATAAACTATATCTTAATCTGAAGGAGTGTAATTTCATGATCGACAGTTTATTGTTTCTAGGGTTTGTAGTGAGTGTTGATGGCATTCAAGTTGAAGAGGAGGAGGTGAGAACAATTCATGAATGACCAACTCCTAAAACAATGAGTGAAGTTCGTAGCTTCTATGGCTTAGCAACCTTCTATAGGAGGTTTGTCAAGAATTTCAATAGTATTGTCACACCTATCACTGAATGCATAAAGGAAGGGAAGTTTCAGTGAGGAGAAGAAGCAGAGCAGAGCTTTGCTTTGATTAAGGAGAAGTTGTCCACTGCACTAGTTTTAGCATTGTTGAGCTTTGAGGAGTTCTTCCAGGTAGAGTGTGACACTTTCATAGTGGGGGTAGGTGTCGTGCTATCACAAGAGGGTTGCTCAGTGGCGTTCTACAATGAGAAGCTTAGTGAGGTGTGCAAGAAGTAGTCGACATATGAACTAGAGTTTTATACAGTCTTTCGTGCCTTAAAGCATTGGGAGCATTACTTGATTCAACATGAGTTTGTGTTATTTAATCACCACCAAGTATTAAAATTCATTAACAGTTAGAATAACATCAACCGAATACACGCTAGGTGGGTTTCCTATGTTCAAAAGTTTTCCTTCTCACTGAAGAACAAGTCAGGCCAGTAGAATAAGGTCGTCGATGCGTTGAGTTGACGCACATCTTTGCTAGTAATATTGTGGATTGAAGTTATTGGTTTTGATTGCCTAAAGGAGTTGTATGAAGAAGATGACGACTTTGGGAGTATTTGGGCTAAGTTCTAGGATGGAAGGTCGATAGAAGTTAAGTTGGTTAAAGATGGATACCTGTTTCCTGGTAATCAATTGTGCATCCCAAGAAGTTCACTAAGGGAGAAAATAATCCATGAGTTGCATGGTGGTGGTTTGGGTGGACATTTGGGATAAAACAAGATAGTGGCCTTGGTTAAAGAGCGGTACTATTGGCCTCAGTTGAAGAGGGATGTAGGCAATCATGTTCACAAGTGTCCAATTTATTAAACAGTAAAAGCTCTATCTCAAAATTCAGGCCTGTACTTACCTTTACCGATTCCAGCATTGCCTTTGGTGAATCTGTCTATGGATTTTGTATTGGGTATTCTACGAACTCAGTGGGGGTATGGACTTTGTCTTTGTAGTAGTTGATAGGTATTCAAAAATGACACATTTTATTCCTACAAGAAGAGGTCGAATACTACGCATGTAGTCAATTTGTTCTTTAAAGAGATTGTCTGTTTGCATGGAGTGCTTTAGTCCATCATGTCAGACCATGATACTAAGTTTCTTTCCCATTTTTTAAAGACTTTGTGGAAGTGATTTGACACATCTCTGAATTATAACAGTACAAGTCATCCACAAACTAATGGTCAGATCGAGGTGGTGTCAGATGCTACGCATGTAATCAATTTGTTCTTTAAAGAGATTGTCTGTTTGCATGGAGTGCTTCAGTCCATCATGTCAAACCATGATACTAAGTTTCTTTCCCATTTTTAAAGACTTTGTAGAAGTGATTTGACACATCTCTGAATTATAACTGTACAAGTCATCCACAGACTAATGGTCAGACCGAGGTGGTGAACCAAATCTTAGACAATCTTACTCATTGTATTTCTGGTGAAAAACTGAAGCAATGAAACTTAGCATTGACATAGACAGAGTTCGCTTTTAACAGCATGAAGAATAGGTCGATAGGAAAATCACCTTTCTTCATTGTTTATTGTTGTCCGCTAAAGCATGCACTGGATTTAGTACCATTGCCTAAGCTTCCTATAATGAGTATTGCAACTGAAAATATAACAAATAGGATTCAAGCCATATAAGAGAAGATGCAAAAGTAGCTTGAAGAGTTTACTGTCAAATACAAAGAAGCGATTAATAAGAAGATGCGGGAGAAGATTTTCAATGAAGGAGATTTGGTGATGGTTTATCTGTGAAAGATGAGGTTTCTTGTGGACACTTAGAACAAGTTGAAGAATAAAAAGTATGGTCATTACCAGATTATCAAGAAGATTAATAATAATTGTTATATTGTTGATCTTTCAGATGTTATGACGCTATTTCCCCTACTTTCAATGTGGCTGATGTGTTTGAATACCACTTGCTTGATGAACCTAGTTACCAAGAACCTAACTCGAGGTCGAGTTCTTTTCAAGTGGGGAGGACTGATGTAGAATAGACAACACAAACTTTCCTTGAGTAGAGGGACTAACAGAAGTTTACACACAAGAATGGCAAAAAACACTAGTAGATATCATGAGCCTTGGCAATGGAATTGCGTGAAATTTGGTGAGCTTAATGGAATCATCGCAATGATCAAAACTCATGGTTTTTCCATGAGCACCACCACTTTTTGTACAAATTCCTTCATTAAGACTCTCAAATCAGTGTTTTTGCTATTTTTAGTAACTTTTCTTTTTGCTATAACTCTCAATTTAAAAGTCAGAATAAGATCCTGTTTGCAATGGGATGTTTCTTAGTGATTGTAAGATTTGATTTTGTTATTATCTCAATTTTGTTATTTTTAGTAAAATTTACCAAATTAGCTTAATTTCGTGCCTAACACGAATTAGGGTTTCTTTTATCTATTTAAAGCATTGTAGCCTTCAAGGCAATTCAGATTTTAATTAATAAAAGTTTAAGAACGAGTTTTTCTTCCATGGTGAAGGTTAGGGTTTTCCCAACAAAAGAAAACGACGTGTTCTTCTCTTTGCTATTCTGCTGCATTAGAAATACGAGTCTGTTATTGATGTTAAAACATGGCAAGAAAATGCACACGTATTTTGCTGTTTTGAAATAATATTTGGAGAACAGAATTAAAAGTAAGACTGGCATTGATTTAACTAAAAACATATTGGTCCGTTTTTCTCCCTTTTGTATGATCAAGATTAGTTGTGTTGAGTTTATCAAAAAGATATTTTTGAGGATTGGGTTAGGCATCGTCAACTTATCCAACAAGATTATTGAAAATTAAGATGAGAGCTAACTGATGACTTCACTACTATAGAAAATTGTTTGAAATAAAACTTTATTGACACATGTTCAGTGATAATGTGTATAGGAAAGGAAGATCGAGGTTGAGGATGAGGATAATGGGTGCATTGACAATGAAGGAAAAAATACGACTAGGATTGACTGGGTTGCTAGGGTTGGAGTTGAATTAAAGAAGAAATAGAAGGAGACGGTTGAACGATTTACCTTGTGATTGGGGAGAAAATTTTTAGTTATACAGAGATATTCCACCATGATGGTCTTCAGATGCCATAATTTGAGTAGCAATTAGAATTTTTTATAACTATTATTATTATTATCATTATTATTATTATAAGATACCTGAGTTAATACCCTTGTATTTTTTGGGTAGGGATACTCGGGCCCACAAACTCTGCATCGTAGTGCAGGACATGCATGTAAGTGTTTTTTTTTTTTTTTGTTGTAAAATCATGCAAGTGTTTGATAGGTATACCCCGCGATTCAAGAGCACGGAGAGGCCATGTCGCAGCCACCCATGTTAGACATGTTAGGGAGTACACCCTTGTATAGACATCAAAAATACATTAGCTGTACTGTTTGCCAGCAAAACCCAATACTTTAACAAGAAAGTCCCTGCAACATTCATTTTTTTTCCTACTGCTCAGGCATCTAGGAATATGCTGAATTCATATCATACCCCAGTTTGTGCCACTATTTTTTGGGTAATAGTTTGTGTCAAAGTCATAGGAATGACTTTCACACATACATCCACCAAAAATATAGGAAGATGCCTACTTGCAAAGGTGGTAAAGTCTGTAGGTGCTGTACCATAAACTGTAGGTGGTCAATAAAAGACATCAAATTCAAAAACACATCATGTGTCAATCAATGCACGATAATAGAGGTCTGTCTCAAAATAGACAATAATGCTAACCACTGCTCCTTGTCAAGCGGCGGGCACATCAGTGCCGAAAAGTGAATATGTGCCCCCCAAAAAAGTGAAAATCACTTTTCAATGCTGATGTGTTCACCCTTGACAAGGAAAAGTGATGAGCATTTTTTAAGGGAAGCGTTCATAAACTGATATCTATAAACTTGGGTTCAAAACCTGTCTTTACCTACTAATAAATTAACCATTAACATTTACCTGTAAAAAAAATTTAAAAAATACAAGGAAGAAGAAGCTTATATCATGGAAATTTTATTTTGTTTTTTCTTTGGCTAGAAATTTAGTATTTGCTTTCCCCAATTAGCACAATTGCCCTTTAGACTTTAGTCCTCACCTTGCTCGTTGAGTCTCCCTTAAAATGATTGATGCATAACTCAAGTAGTACTCTATGATCAATCGAGCAAAAATCTGCTGACGGTAAATTTTGTTGTGGCTTTTGTAGTATGAATAAAAAGTGATTTTTTATCTTTAATTTTTTTTTTTTGTTTTTGTCATGCTACAAAAGGCCACAACAAAATTTGTCACTAACAAATCTTTTAGGTGATCAGAATGGTGTTGTAATCGATGGTGCCCTGTAGTACCAACCAAGTGCACTGTGTTTCGCTTGTATTAAGCAAACCAAGACTTTTACCAAAAAAAAAGCAAACCAAGATTAGAGCCAGCATATGAAGTTCCTTAAACCACTAGAGTTACATTGTTTGGTTTTGTGTTTTTTTTTTTTTTTTTTTTTAATTTAAATGAGACCTATGTAATTACCGTAATAACGAAATTTAAACTCATAAGAATAATTTTCAATGTCATATTAGATAAGAACTTAATGCTCTTGGTAATTAGCATCTATAATTTTACTCATGCCTATAAGGGTATTAATAGTTAACAAAATAAACGTTGTGCGTGCAAATCCTACACTACACAAGTTCAAAACAATTTTTTCTTAAAAATTCATTATCCTTCGAAATGCTCTTAATGTGCACACCAGAGTTTGGACACTCAGCCTGCACTGACCAAAATGCTAAACCATATCATGCCTAGCTAAAATGATGCCCTGCAACATCAGCTTTATAACTAAACACTCATCCCTAAGGATTTAGACTACTTGGACCAGACATCCACCCCTTGGAATTTCTAACCAAATATTAATCAAAGAATGATTGTGTTGGAAAAATCTCTGTAGACTGGTCACATATTGACACATGTTGTGTTTTGAATTTGGTGCCTCTTTTTGGATACCTACAACTGAACACTTTTTTTTAACGTTACTAACTTCAATAAACCATGTGTCAACCTATACTTGCTCACAGAGATTCGTGCACATTTTCATTGCAGAGCATTTGTTTCTAACGGGCTTGGATTATGTGCGAAACGAATCTCGTGAGATCTGTGAAAACGGCACCAGACGAGTTGACGCATCAGTACCGAAAAGTGATTTGCACTCTTTGGGGGACACTGATCACTTTTCGGCGCTGATGTGTCCATACCCTTATGCCGTTTTCACAGTTCTCACAAGATTCGTTCTCACCTAATTTTTAATGGTTTCTAATATATTGCTTTGTAGTCCTCCGCAGAAAACCTACACTTTGACCCTCCAGGTCTAACGTTCAAGTGATGATGTTTGCTAAAAAAGCAGACAACTTAAAAAAATGGAGCAAATGTCCTGTCCAGGATTTGGTGTCCAGGATACCGTCATAAGGAAAAAATGGACAGGAATTACTAACTTTCTCCCATTTTATTTCATATGACATCCCCTGGTGTCCTGGACACTAAATCCTGGACAGAACATTTTGTTTCACTAAAAAATCTAGCACATCATATAAAAAGGGTAAAAAGACCTCTTGAAAGTATTGCCTCGAGAACATGTACCAAATTTGAATCACAATTTTTATTTTTAGGCCGGCAAGCCTGAGCAGACATTCATGACCCACAGACATAGTCAATCTCATTTAATTTTATTTTTTTTGGATAAAGAGCCGAAGCAGAGCAGACATTAATGACTTAATAAAATAAAATCTCTCCTTATTGGGATTTAAGAATGGTGATTACAGATGAGGTAAGCCATACTATTTGTTGATGGCTTATGCAAACGCAATGCTTAGGTATGATAGATGTCATTTAGGTTAAGAGGAACCTCCACCTTATAGAATCCATCAACAACCAAAATGGGCCAAGATTTTTTGGGGGCTCACTTCCTTCTCTAATTAGAAAACTCAAAACAAAAGGTGACAAGAGAGATGTGCCAACCCATCGAACAGTTGTCATGAAGCCCTCAAACCCATTTGGGAAAACTTCAAAATTCAATTCTCCCCATATCTATATATATATCCTATACAGGTCACAAACACTATAATAAAAAAGAAGACTGAGGGAAGTACATCAAAGGAAAATCTACATTAAAGGGATATTATCCAGTGTTTCACAAATTTCTATTGAAAATTGAACCACGCCATGAGAAAATCACATTAAAGATGAGGTCTCCGATTTGATCATTCTCTTCATCACAGTTTAATCAACAGATACAAAATATGGGTCTTTCTATAAAAGTACACCTCTTTCTAAATTAAAGTACAACGACAGCAATAAATAATCTTATCCTAACTATTTGGGGTTGGTTACTTGAATCTTATTCCACTATTCATTTCCACAATTCATATTTAAAAGGTTTGAATGGGTTTTTATGCCGGCTTTCAAGATGCAACCCTCCTCTTTTATTTGGATTGGAGACTGACAATGTCTAATACAAACATTGACTTAAATGAATGGTGAGATCCATCGTGACATGCCTATCACCATCTCAATTTCCATCAAATGGTGACTGGGACAAGATTTCCCTAGATTGCAAAATACTGAAGAGAAGCCCATTTGTGTGTGTAAGCTTGACTTGTGAGAGAGGTGTAATGAAAGGGGGTGCCCACGTCATGATGACATGAGAGTGACATCTTCATTGGTCCAAGGAACAAGGTGGAGCCAACCTTTTTGCCCACGCCTCTCCCAGCCTTGCAGTTACTTGTGATAGAGGCCAACAAACCATTCGCTTTCCTTCTGTGTTTTCTCCAACGACCTACTTTGCTCAAGTCGTTATAAGGAATGAGTTGTTTATATATAAAGGAGAGAGAGAGACCCATATAGAGAAATCTACACAGAAAAACATATATGACAGCTATAAATTATCGGTCACTGTTCAACCTCTTCCCAATCAAAGCTAACATCGTCGTCCCTTCTTTTATCAAGAGCATGTCTGGAGGAGGTCAAGCATCTGGTACTAGCAAACCCAGATTGGTGGTGAAAAAGGTTCTAGCCAAGCCTCAACATGAGGGAGATGGAGCTGTTGTCAGAAGAAGCATTGGAAGGTTTTCATTTTTCCTTTAAAAAAAAAATTAATAATTTCCCTGTATTTTTTTTTTCCTCTGTTCTTCATTGAAGATTCCTGTTTTTCTTTTCAATTTTTTTTGGGTGTTCTGGGTATTTATTTTTTGTGGGGGGTTTTTGCTGATTTCAGGATGGAATTGAAGTATTTGGATCCTTTTCTCATGTTGGATGAGTTCTCTGGTGGGTTTCTTTTTCTTCTTCTTCTTGTTTTGGTTTTCAATCCTGTATTGGTTTTTTTTTTAATTCTTTTGATCAGAAATAGGGATTTTTATTAAGTTCTTGGGCCGGTTAATTTTGCAGTTTCCGCTCCTGCTGGATTTCCTGATCATCCGCATAGAGGTTTGAGAATCTTCTCGATTGGTTTCAATGTCTTTTTCTGGATTTGCAATTTGGTTGTCCCTGAGAGATTGTCTCCTCATCTTTATTCCCCCTAACTAATTTAGATTCTGTTTTTTTCCAGGCTTTGAGACTGTTACATACATGTTGCAGGTATGAGTTGTTAAAAAGCTACTGTTTTTTTTTTTATTTTATTTTTTATTAGTTTGTGGGTAGTTCAGATTATGTGAACCTGAACTGGGGATTCATTAATTTCAGGGAGCTTTCACCCATCAAGATTTTGCTGGCCACAAGGGCACAATCAAAACTGGTGATGTACAGGTATTGATTGATTCTGATCGAGATCCAGCCTGTATAACAGAGTCACACATTTTAGTCACAAGTTAATGTTTTGGGTCTCATTCTTCATTGCTTTTTTGTTCTGTTCCTTAGTGGATGACTGCTGGCAAAGGGATAATTCACTCAGAAATGCCTGCCCCAGAAGGAACCCAGAAGGGTTTGCAGCTTTGGATCAATCTATCATCCAAAGACAAAATGTAAGAATCCCATCAACAAATAGATCAAATGTTACCTGTTCTTTTTGACATTTTTACACCCAAAATCTAATAGTTCCTGGATCCAAATTCAATTACCAAAACAACAGGATTGAGCCCAGATACCAAGAGTTGGTAAAGGAGGACATCAAGAGGGCAGAGAAAGATGGGGTTGAGGTTCGAATTATAGCAGGAGAATCAATGGGCCTTCAATCTCCAGTTTACACCCGGACACCCACAATGTACCTTGATTTCACTCTGAAACCGGGAGCCCATTGGCACCAAAGCATTCCAGAGTCCTGGAACTCCTTTGTGTATGTCATTGAAGGGGAAGGCATCTTTGGGTCCTTGAATTCATCACCGGCAACGGCTCACCATGTTCTTGTCTTGGGTTCAGGGGATGGGCTCAGTATGTGGAACAAGTCTGCCAAGCCACTTAGATTTGTTCTGATTGGAGGGCAGCCTATAAACGAACCTGTTGTTCAGTATGGACCCTTTGTGATGAATACACAGGCCGAGATTGATCAGACCATTGAAGATTATCATTATTGCAGGAATGGATTTGAAAAGGCCAACTTTTGGAAATCTCAATCTCTGGGTTGAAAGATTGAAACTTGTTGTCACATGGGTATGTATTGGAGCCTGAGAATATCCGCCCAAAAGCAAGAAATAAAGGGCAGCATCTTTATGTTTATCCAATAGAAATCAGATGAGAGCAGAGAGGAAAGATTTCAGAATTTATGGGATGGTAAATGCTTCTGGAAGCTTTATATTGCAGATGCCAAAAGAAAGAACTACTTCTAGAGTAATGAGTCACCCGTTTAGATTCTGTCTTTCACTTAGATTTTCTTTTTTGGGGGG
>JAOXJP010000001.1:18865725-18875930 GCA_025762735.1 Platanus orientalis
TCATTTGTCACCCGTTTAGTTTATGTTTTTTACTTTTTTTTTCTTTTTATCCCCCCCCCCCCCCACTTTTTTTTTTTTCTCCTTTGTAATTTCCATGATTTCTTTTTGCTTTGTAATTTCCATGAATTAGAAGTTACAAATTTTAAATGATTTGTTTTGGGTCTTGGTGGTGATAGTGATGGTAGTGATGGTGGTGATGGTGAAGGTCACTTCTTTTTGTGAGTGGTTCTCAGTCACTTTTTCACCCACAGTTTCCCACAACCAGGATGTAATGTCCTAAGCACTTAGGAGAGAAGGTGTATTGATGTGCTAGGAATTGATTTAGTTATTTTCCTCTATGTTGGACGCTATCATATCATTGTATAATGCGCAAACTTACAAGTAGGCTATAAATGAATGAATTCAAAGCGGAATTAGAAATATTCATATTTGTATTCGTTTTTACTTGATCGAATATCAGGTATGGATTTGGATGACTGGATATTTAAATATAAGATCTATATTTGTATTTGTTTACTTGAACTAATATCATATACAAATTGAGATATATCTGATTACACTTCGTGTCATTTTTGTCAGAAAATTAAGGTTTTGAGTGCTGATACATTTTGGGGCTGAAAACATGAGGTGAAAGAGAAAGGTGGAGAGGGATGTGACTGTTAGTAACAACAATAAGAAGTGTATATAATAGAAGACCCTAGAGAACACGAAGAAGATGTTGGTGATTTTTGTGTTGTTAATTAAAAAATGGAGGTGAAGATGACAATGATTATGAAAATAATAAGGACCTAATAACTATGAAGATGGAAGATGGTCGGTGGAGTTCAACTAAAGAAGGGGAGATGGCTATCAGGGGAGTTTCAACTAAGGGTTTGGTATTAATATATTGATATATTAATCTATGTATCCGGTTCTAATATTTTAGTGTGTATCATCATATATATAACATTAATTTAGAATAATATATAAATGAAGATGTATTTGGTTCATTCGTAAACAAATATTTGTTAAACGAAACAAATATTTAAATGAATCGAATATAGATGCATCTATATTCACCGAATACCTTAAGCAAATGAATATGAACTGAAACTGAATACAGGTGCTTCGGTAAATAGCTGACAGCCCTACTTTATAAGGTCTAAATTTAACTCTTTTTGTTTTGTTTTTTATTTTTTATTTTACCTAAAGAAAGATCTCCACCTAAAAATGAGGAGTGAATATTTTATTCTAATGTCCTTGGGATCCCTGCTTGGTTTAAACATGGTCCGTTTTATTGGCTGAATGCCTAACAAAACAAAATAATTTAATGTCATCAAAATATCTTAGATGGTATCACAAATGGAGATCCTAAGAATCCACATTTAGATTCGGCCAAAGATTGGCATGACAATGATATAGCGCATAGGCGTATGTGCAAAAATGATAATTCTCATATAGATTAATGCATTTTCTTGTTTTTGCATGGTTATGTTACGATCCCAATGGTTAATGAATTTAGCCTAATGTGTTCCATCAGTCATGGAGCTTTTTACATATTGGTTAGGTTTGTAACAATTGGTATCATAATCAACACCAAGTTTTGAATTTGAATCACGTAAGGGGTGGAAGGGGTGACTTGTGGAGTGCGAAACTACCTAGACCATAGTGAGAACTGCTACAGTGCTGAAAGGACTACCTGGATCAGAGTGAGAACCATATTAAAAAAAAAAAGAAAAAAAGTGGAAAGAATTACCTGATCAAAGTGAAAGCCACCACAAGGTGGAAATGGTTACCTTTACTAAAGGCTAGAGTGAGTGCCACACAAAATAGGCTGTTGGAAAATCGGTTACAGAACGTGGTGGAATGTTACAATCCCTTAGGTAAGAGGGTCTAGCCTCATGCATTCTATCAATCCTAGGGATTTTGGTGTTGGTTAGGTTTGTAACATTGCATTCCCCAATATCTGCCATGATTCCAAAGTTTTCATCTTGGGGGTAATCTTATACTTGCGCTAATTATATATATGGAAATGTGGATGAGAACTATCATTTACTGCATAACCATATTCTTATGTTATGCAAAATAATAATAATAATAATAATATTATTATTATTAAGTAATAAATAAATAAAAATAAAAATATACACACAACTTGTGTTAACCATAGTCTCAATTTGCACTAAACATATATACGGAAATGTAAACGCAAGTATATGTGAGAGATCGAATCTAGGAATAGTAGTAATACCATTATTTCTATCATAGAAATGATCTTTAATTTTTTACAAATTTCTAGCATGCTTAGTGAGATTTTACTCTCAGCTCATTTCTCTTCATTGATGGGTAAGGTTGCAAGTTATCCAAAAAATTTCATTTTTTCGTTTGCATCCAATCTAAAATAAATTTTTCCGATTTGTTTATAAAAATATCGCCATTTATGTTACATAGGATACATACATGTATTGATCTAATATGTTAAATATTTGATATGTTTAAATATAATAATATATAGAATATAGAATATAGAGTATAGATCATTGGATTTAAAACTAATCCAACAGTTTTAAATAGCCTAATAACTAAAATCCTAAAAATACATGAACTATTTACTTCATAATTGTTCTCTCCCTGTCCATGGAAACACCTGCAAGTACAACCACGACTATGTTGCAGTAGCAGAAGTTTACACCCACTACATATGAGCAGAGAAGGTATTTTGCTCCATCCCGACTATGTTGCAGTAGCAGAAGTTTACACCCACTACATATGAGCAGAGAAGGTATTTTGCTCCATCCGATATTGTTGTCGAGCCATACAACATCGGAGATCTTGACGAGGATAGAGATGGTTTAGGGAAGACCGCACCAGTGATGGTGACAACGACATCTATGGAATTGCCTTTTTATTTTTGGATATGCAAAATCTGTTCTGAAATCCGGATTATTTAAATGGATGGGATATGGAAAAAGTTTTTAATATCCATTAGTTATTGGATAGAATACAAACATGATCATATCCAGCCCGTTTGCAGCCCTAATGGGGTACCATGACATTCCACATGATTCCCAATGGCAAAGAAGTGTTTTAATGCTTATGGTTATTCAATACAATGATGCCTTTTGATTTAAATATGATTCTAACCGGACAATTCACATAACTAAACCCAACTCAACAAAACCTTTAGTCACAATTACTTGGTGTTGGCAAAGATGATTAAAATTAGGGGTACAATTTATCTTATTATTATCCTTGTTCGGATCATATTCATGTCCATCAAAGCGAACATGGATCCATTTGTATCCGATTTGATTAAATATTTGTTCATTGTTCGGCTATAAATGAAACGAATACGAATCCATATAGATCTGTTTTGACTATATATATATATATAGATTTTTTTATTATTCATTTTATTCTTTGATACCTAATGAGTCATTATAGATTTGTAGTCATATTATATTACTATAGGCTATGTCACCTATTATAAAATATATAATAACGTTTAACATTCCTAAATTCTAACCGACTAACCCTTAACCCTAACTCTTTGTTGTTCATTTATTCTCTTCAAAGCCTTCGACTATTCGATTATTCTTCCCAAGGGGCAATGCAGTCCAACTCTGAAGATTGTCAGAAACCAGTAAGCCTCTCTCTCTCTCTCTCTCTCTCTCTCTCTCTCTCTCTAACTCATTGCCTTGTTCAGTTGTTCGTTTTTATGTCCCTAAGGGCCAACAGAGAGTAACGAGCTGTTAGGTTTTTTACTGTTCGTCTTGGTTCCAAGTCTAACTCTGAAGTTCATTTACAAGCAACCAATACACATCTCTCTCTCTCTCTCTCTCTCTCTCTCTCTCTCTTGTTTCTTTGTTTTGTTTTGTTTTAATCGGAGACTCAATTAATCTAGGTGGTAGAATTGATGATTTTTTTGTAATCAGATATATTTGTATTCATATTTGATATTCGTTTAACTTAATGGATACAAATATTAGCTTACTTATAAAATATCCACCGAATATATAATCAAACTCAGATATCTATGAAAAATAAATGAACAGATTACAGTTTGCTAATATCCGGTTCATTAACACCCCTACCTAAAATATTCTCCTAAGGGCACCACTCCACTCTTTAGTTTTTAATCTAAAGTCATTCTCTATAACAGCTTTTATAAAAAGAAAAAGTCAGCATGATTACATGAATTTTAACCATCTGATACCAAAAACAAAATATGATTTTTAACTATGTGATCTATGCATTATCTTTTTGGAACTGTTTGTAGTCCTAATGCATTTTCCTGACCGTTAAAATGAATTACAAAAAGATATACGGTTGCTGTCATTTATTCAATATGACTTTTGGTCTAGTTAATCTCTTACGTGGGTTCCATTTGATAAGGGTCTTGATCCTCTTAGCATGAGACACGTGGCAAATAAAAGTGTCCCTAGACCATTTTATAGGTCCTACCACCCCTAAGATGTTGCCTTCTATAAAATATTTAATGTTGAAGAATGTTATAGAGTTTTCAATGTTTTTGTCAAATGATTTTTTATTCTATTCAAGGTAACATGTTGACTAGGGCTTGGCCAGCCCGAGCCTGGCCCATCCCATTCCAAAATTTGGCCCAAAAAGACCTGGCTCAACATCATCCCTCCCACCCAAGAGACCTGGGATATAACATTGGATAAATTTTATTTTTTTTATGAATGACATTGGATAAGATGAGTCCAAAGAAACCAGGTGAACTGCTGGTGACCAACATTGCAGAACCACATTTAGATCTTCAGGCCTCCCATTGAGTGCACCCATTGAGCTTGAATTCATCTGGGAAGGGGCTTACTTTCCTAGTGGGCTTGGATTGGTCTTGATCCCTTCCCACTGACATCAGAAAGGTACGAAGTTGGATTAATTTGGATTAAGGGAGGGGGAAGTATTGTTCTATCACATCAGGTTTATAGGTAAGGACTAACAGCTGAATGTGGGGATCATGGCAAAGAAATGCCCTATACTCTGCCATCTCTAACGGCAAGCTTAAGTCTGATGGACCTGGGCTTGAGTTTAAGCCCCGCCTTAGGTTTGGGCCATGTATGGGCTAGCCATTGTCTAGCCCAATGGTTAATGGGTCAGCCGTCCCAAGGTCCATAAATCTAAGTTGGGCCTTGTTTTGTGACCTGAACGCTGAATTTTTTCCCAGACCCGGCCCATGTACACCTGACTCGGATTTCCAAAAACAAGAGAACTCTTGATTGAATTAGATTAATCACACCAAGAAAATCAATGAGGTTTGGCCTTCAAAAGAGGACATCATAAAATTCAGTGAGCCATTTGCAAGCAAGAGAGAAGTTAATAGTAAATTTCTATAAATAAAGTATAAGAAGAAATATTAGTAGGGCGTGGGATCTATGGACTTAATTCACATTTAGGCAATCCCAGCCATATGGTGAACACTAAAGACTTGGACAGTAATAAAGGGAATAGAACAATACTTGGATTGGATGGTCGAGCCACTTCAGTCCTCACAAACAGTTGCCTCATATCTGGTAAGTTGGCACACATCTTCCTGTTCAAATCTCAGGGGCATCAACGTCTTCAAGAGTCAAGCCAGTTGGGTGTCCTGCACACAAAGATGTTGGGGAGATATGTTGTGTACTATGACCTCATGTCCAGTCTGTTCATGTGCTCTATTGGTTTCTCCATTAATGAATTAAGAAGCTTTAAAGCACAAACTGGACTTCAATACCCTTTACCATATGGCACAGGGAATTTACCCAACCATCACAGAGTTACCAGTCAGGATTGATCCAGCCGTGTTAAGCAATGAGTGATAGCCACTAATCTAGACCATCCATATGTAAATCATGCATTGGGTGGACCAAACTAAAATTATCTTAATCATTAAAGCTTGACACTCTTGAGCAAGAGACATGATCCCAGATTAAAATCCAACTATTAGTGCAGCCTGATATGCACCAATTGCCCATGAACTGCCTCAACACTGGCCAGACTTTCATTCAGATACCTGCCAAAAGTTGGCATAAAGGGCAAGTTTCCTCTTCAATTGAAGAACGCATGCTACCTCTGGAAGAAGAAACAATAATGACTACCCAATATGATAACCCCACCAGAAACAAAAAGAACAATCATACACTACAATCCATTTTATTCCATTTAAAAAATTGCATGCTTTTTGTCTCCATAGCACAAAATTTTCATCTTTGATTTCAGAAACACTTTATATTATCTTATTAGGTATCTAAAGAATCCTTGATACATCAATTAAGAGAGCAAACCATCAAAGCCAATCAAATAAACCAATGGACCTCACAATATACAGTCACTCATCCCCACTGGTAAAAGTAATAGAGCTGAAGTCATCAAGAACAGCATGTATACTTGCTCTGACTTTGATTTGATCCATCAGCCCCGTTAACAAGGCTTACCCTGTTGAGAGTTAATTCAGCCTTGTAGGAATCAGAATTCAAGACTTTCCTGCTGACATTGTTGTAGATCTCCCTGATGACAATCTCAAAAGCTTTCTTAACATTTGTAGAATCTAAGGCAGATGTCTCCATGAAGAACAGCCCTTCTGCTTCTGCTAGGCTTTTGCCTTCTTCCACACTCACATCCCTGATATTCTCCAGATCCAATTTGTTTCCCACTAGCATCTTTGCCACAGTTGTATCAGAATGTGCTGCATGATTGTTCCATAATTCTCAACACTTTCAGATTAACCCAAGGGCAGACAAAAATAAATTCACATATGAAAATCCAAAGGCAAAACAGAAAATGCGAGGGGGAAAAAACCGATAACACCTTAAGAAGCAAATCAAAATTCTAACCATATCAAAAGTAACTAACAGGTGAAAATCTAGTTAATCTAGTTTTGAGGCAAGATTCCAAAAGATTGTCCTTAGCACAAAATTAGCTGGGATGAAGAGGTCTGCAATCCAACATTAACTCGCTCCCACTTAAAAGATCAGCAGGGAGTTTGACAGTGTAAAAAACCTTCAGATATAGTGAATCAGTTATATCTGTATGAAAGATCTAAGCAATGGGTGGGAATCAGTGATTAGAGAGACTAAGTCTTCTAGTCTCAGCTTATTTTTACAATATAGTGAATCAGTTATATCTGTATGAAAGATCTAAGCAATGGGTGGGAATCAGTGATTAGAGAGTCTAAGTCTTCTAGTCTCAGCTTATTTTTACATAGCTCTCTTTCTGCATTGGCCGTGTGTGGTATAGGGACGCCATAGCTTCTTTCTTCAATAAATAATTTGTTTTACCTATCCAAATTCCAAAAAGGGAAAAGAAAAGAAAAACAACCCTGAGGATTTGGTAGGACTAACTAATGTCACCCTAAGGTAGGACTGACACATCAGCATCGAAAAAGTGAAAAGTATCCCCAAAAAGTGTAAGTCACTTTTTCGATGCTGATGTGTCGGGCCCTGTGTCAGTCCTATCTTAGGGTGACTTTATTTAGTCTTACCAAATCCGGACTGGAAAAGCAAGTCTCCTAGAATCATAATCTTGGAAGGAATAAAGTCAAACAAAGGTTGCATTTACAGTGTCTTGCTTTATATAAACTTATGCAGCAAGTTGGTTTGCCACTGAGTTGGAAGTTGCTACTAACACCCTCGAACTACTCTAGCACAGCTACAAGTCCTTTAGGACACTGGATTCAGGCTCCTAGAGTACCTTATTCAATATCAAGAGTAATAAGTTGTCAAAAACAGTCTTTAACTTGGGTCACTATATTCACTCAGGTGTCAATTGTCATGTTTAACAATACTCCTTCACTATTTTGCACCATGAGTTTATAGTATTTATAAGAAAATTCTTCATATTTTCAGGTTTACCTGCATGTACAGGTATTGATGTTAACACAGAGAACTTAACTGATACCTAAATTGTAAGGTACAGGTGACCAACTATTCAATTTGACAACATTTCTTCGTTATTAAATGGTGCAAAATGTTGGGCTCATGTGGAGGTGGGACCTGCAAGCATACAAGGGTATTGGAGTCTTTTTGACTCACCCTCCATATTTATATTAAATAAAAAGGAAAATAAAAAGAGAGCAAAAGCAAGTATGAGCGAGAAGAAAAAGAGATTTGGAGAAGGGGAAGAGAGTTTTGAAAAGGAAGAATAATGGATATCGTCCAAGAGGTCTTCCCTCTTCAATTTCTTGCTGATTTGGGAGGGATTTTTCATCTCTGAGCTTGTGACGTCCAATCCCCATGCCATAAATTTCTATTGTTTTCTCTAAGGAATTGGTTTGGGGTTTTCAAAAACCCTATTTGGTTAGAAACTTTAGCTCTTTGTTAATCATTGTAAGCTACCTGGTGGTGACATACTTAGATATCCAGGGGAATTTGCTCCTTGATGTTGACATTCTCTAGTTGAGGGCAGAGAAGATTATACTTAATTATTCTTTTATTGAAATTTTACTGGAGTAGGTTCCATGGTTTTTCCATTCACGTTAAAGGGACTTCTACGTTAAAATCATAGTATGTTATTCTTGTTGTTTGCTTGATTATTTTTTGTCTATCTCTACGTAGTGATACTCCATTAATTTGCACAAAGATTGAAAAATATGTAGTTTCTAGACTTTTCTGTCTATGTACATGTGTCTTGTACAAGGTGCAAAATTTTCATAATTTTGCCACCACAAGATACCCTTTGGTAAGCTTCTATTTTCCACCACCAAATGTAGCCTTCTTCATTTAATTTCCTGAAGAAATTAAATTAGGAGAATGATTGTCTGTTTTGAGACAGACCTCTAAATGCGTGCCATTGATTGATAGATGATGTGTTTTTGAATTTGATGTCTTTTATTGACTACCTAATTTTTCATCTGAACACTTTTTTGGACCCTTTTATCCCCAAAAACAACACTGTCTATTTATAATTCACCATATACACTACAAAGGCATTTTTATCATAGAACATTTGCTTCGTTAAATTAAGCCAAAGATCAATTACATGTCTCACATCCTTGAATACCAACTTGTAACCAACAATGGTCTCAACATAGACATTACCCATCCCTATAGTTTTTTGAGATACCACTATTGCTTATTTTTACAACACCAAAGGCACCTCACCATTAAGATGAAACAGATCCATCCATGGGGTAGTATGGAATGAAGCAGCAGTGTTAAACCACCCAATTTGTATCTTAGCATGTGAGATTGAGACACATTTTGACAACTAGAGAAAATAATAATATCATCATCAAAAGCAATTGTAGTAGTGTCCTCATGTTTTTTCTCCCATTTTTAGCTTTTGACATTCTCTTTTCATATGTCTTGGTTGGTCTCGATTGTAGCAAGTGATTTATTTTCTTGACTTGGACCTTCCCTTTGATTTCCCATGGTTATGATGTTTTCTATTTTTAGTTCTCCATCTCATTTTCTATGACAAGTGCCTCTGGATGAGAGGAACTCAAAGATTTCCTTCTAGTTTCTTCATATAAGGAACTGCTAGTTACTTGGTTCATGGTGACAATCCTGTCAAGAGAAGAGTTACTCAGTGACAGTACGAGTGTCTCCCAACTATATGGCCAAAAGACTAGAAGTAATAAAGCTTGCAACTTGTCATCCAACACAATCTTCATAGAAGAGTTGACTTACAATTTGAATCTCATTCAAGTGCTCTACAATCGAGGTTCCTTCTTTATACTTCAAATTTACAAGTTTCCTATTCAAGAAAGCCTTGTTGCCAGCAGTTTTTCTTTTATACAACTCTTCCAATTTGTTCCATAATAAGTGAGCCAAACTTCAGTAGATACATGGTAAAAAACACTATCATCCAACCAATGCTGAATAAATCCAACAGCTTTCGGATCAAGTTTCTTCCATTCATCATCTGACATGTCTTTTGGTTTAACTACATCACTTCCACAGGTGCATACAAGTCCTTGCATTACAGTTTTTCTTCCATCTTTGCTTTCCAAATCACCCAATTTCCATCTAAACTAATCACTCGACATGTAATTGTTTCCATGATTTACATACAAAATAAATAGAAACATTCTCTAATACCACTTTGTTGGGAAACCACCAACTTTCTAGTCTATACACAAATCAATGGAGTATCAGCACATAGAGATAAAAGAAAAGAAAAAAAATCTACAATCAAATAACCATGCACAGAAGAAGAATAATATCACAATGCACTATAAATTTAACACACAAAACCCTTCAACATGAAGGGAAAAACCTACGAAC
>JAOXJP010000001.1:18884629-18904855 GCA_025762735.1 Platanus orientalis
TAAAAAAAAACATGATTTTTGCATTTAATCACGATTTTTGGACTTTTTAAGTTATTTAAAAATTTGCCACTAGACTAAAATGGCTCTAACTTTCTCTATAGGACTTTTTTTTTCAAACCATTTGTTGCATTAGACTCTACACTTCAAGGCCTCTCTTTTGGTATATTTTTCATAATAAAATTATCAGATTTACTATTTTTCATCTAATTTCAAAGTTCTCCTATGTTTTTGGGTCTATAATTATGTCATAAAGACAAATAATAAAAATGCATAAGAAAAATATTGGGTATTACAATTACCCAAAAACTTTGGTGGGTCTTGTCTTTGATTGGGAGGAGGATTTGGGACTACATACCCATATCCATTGGCACTTTGCCCATGGAAAGGATTACCCCAATAATTTTATGGGTCTTGCCTTCTATTAACCCGAGGACCTAGCCCTACATACCCATATCCATTAGCACCTTAACCAAAATTATCATTTCGATATGTTTGTCATACATGTTGGTTGAAATATCCATTCCTACCACTGTATAGGTATTGTCCCTTAACTTAGGACGCCCACTGCTCATATCGAGGCCTTCTAGTCAGCTCAAATATAGGGTTTTCTTGAATCTCAAACCTTTTAGGCTCTAATGGCATATTCAATCCACTAGGATATCAAATACATTCTTGATTTCTTGGTTTAGATCCCCTTGTTTGAGTCATAACTAGCTCATTATGGGGTGGTTGAGTGAAACCTTCGACTTTTGGTCATTCTAGATAATCTGGAGGCCTATCTTGCCCCCAGAGCCTATTCGAGTTCTACCGAATATCTACTCCACTAGTCACCCCTCTGCTCCCAATATCAAGGTTCAGGTTTGAGAGAATATTCTATATAATGGGCTGAAGCACTTTCAATAAAACATTAGCTATAAGACTTGGCATCATTTGAAACCCTTTCTTGACTCGCTCTATGAGATCATTGAGTTTTTATTCGAGGTTTTGAGACGATTCGTTTGTCTCGTTTCCACTCGAATTAGCGGGTTGTTTGTCCTTTCTAGGTTCCATTTTGCAAGGGCTCCCACTATGGTCGCCAATCTATTGCTCTGGTCAACAAAAATTTTCTCTTATCACCAGGTCAACTTGTATGGATTTTTTTGTTCGGTTTATCAAAAGGCAAAGGTTCAATAATGCCTCTAGAATGAGGACTTTCATAATAGAACAATAAAACCCAATTTCATAAAAAAATGTAACTTTCATTACTTAAAATAGAGCACGATATGAATCGAAAATGTACCTTTAAATAGATTATCGTCATTCTTCTCCTAGAATCAAGGGAGAACTTCGTTGAATCTAACTGTGAGATACAATCGACTTGCCTGAGGTAGGACTTTTGATAACTACTAGCTAGACCTAAGCTATCCCTATTATAACTACTGCTAGTCTACGATAGAAATAATTACTGATGTGTGTGTTCTTTTTCATCAGTTGTCGTCTTATCTATTTATAAGATTTCTTTGATGGCTTTAATGGTGCCACCATCACTATCCATGTTTCTACGTTTGTTCATAACCGTTTATCAGTTTGAATTATGGTTTCCCACTTGCTGACTAATCCAAATCGTGGTGGCTTCCCACTTTGCTAACTGACCCAAACCATGGGTTTCCCACTCGCTGACTAGTTTTCCCATTACTTGTGTGTATAGGATAGCTATTAAGCACTGCTATGCTCTAACCTCTTCATCTCCCATTTGACGTATTATATTCGGTAATCGCCGACTAAACCATTGCTTATTTCTACGTGTCATTTGCTAACTAGTGGATTTCAAAATATAGTCTAATAGTACTATCAATTTCAGGTCTATCGCAAGCATATTCTCATGTGTCCAAGCGAAGACATCCTTGTGCGAGGCTAAGAGTGTTTGCAAGCATTCTTTGAATTCAAAAAGTAACCTTTGTCCGGTCTGAATGACATGACTCGAGCAGGTCTCACTGATCTTCAGTTCTTCCAACTCTTTTTCCAAGCTTTCCGACTTGAACTATGAGTCTTTTTTTATGTCTAAATCCTCATTTGGGAGGATTTCCTTAGAGTGGCCACCTTGAAGGGAAGCTGTATAGCACTCCCAAGCCGTGGCTTGCTGACCTCTAACCTCCCCAACTTCTCCGTCCATTGGAAAAAGCATTATAGAGGTACGTAGAGGTCACGACCTGCAGTTGATTTAAAGATGGTTGTCTGATGATAGCGTTGTATGCTAAGGGGAAATCAACAACTAGGAAATCAATTGCCATGGTCGATTGTCTCAAACTGAGGCCCACAATGACTAGTAGGGTGATCATACCAAATTGAGTATAGCTTGTCTCTGATGAAATGGACCAAAGGTGATGCTACATAAAGGAGTTTTTCTCTACTAAATCCCATTTGTTAGAACATGGTCAGGTAAAGGATGTTAGTCAAACTCCCATTGTCTATGAGTATTCTCCAGGTTTTATGGTTTTCAATCACCAAAGACATCACTAACGCATCATCGTGGGGGGTGCTGGATTCTCTAAGCATCGGCCTTTGTGAAGGTAATTTCTTGGCCTATTGTCCAAAAGATCTTGCTAGGTCCTTCTATCACATAGATTCCACTTTTGGTTAATGCTCTCGCCTTTCTAGTGTGGGCCTTCCAGACCGAGTTCAATTCTCCCCCGCTAGCCAGCCCTCTCCACCACGATGACCCTCAGCTCTCTTAGGGGTTCCTATTCTAGAGTCCGATCCTTTAGAGAGTTTTCAAGTGCCCTCTTTTGCTGGTATTAGGGTCAGTCTGCTACAAAGAGGCATGAGCAGTCCTGTTGGGTGAAGGCCTCTATTTGCTCCTTTAGGTTGAAATAATTCTTAATGTTATGGCTATGATCACAGTGGAAATGGCAATACTTGTTTCAGGCTCTTTTTCCTTAAGGAGCTCTAAGCTTTCTTGGCCACCTTAATGTAGGGTCTTCTCAAACTTTCAAGAGTACCTATTTGACTAGAGTATTAAGTGGAGTACAGCTATGGTGATGACTTGACTAGGGTCCTACTCTTTTGTTATCCTGGTCCTCGATGGGGGGCCTTTGAGGCCAATGTCATGGTCAGTTTTCTTCGATCTTTCATCCCTTCGACACTTGTCAGTCTTATCTTTTGGCTCCATTTCTCGATTCCATTGGTTATCATGGCATCCTCGACATTCATATGCTTCTATGCATGGAGCAACAATTCAGCCATGGTGTCTAGGGGTGACTTTGAGAGGGAGAAGAGGAATTTTGTGGAAAACAATGCCCCCATGAAGGCAATCAGAACCACATTCTCATCCACCTCATCAACCTGAAGGACCTCCTTATTGAATCTTGACACATAGTCCTTCAATGATTCCCCTTATTGTACTTCAACTGATAAAGCACCAAGGTGTTCTTTAGATGATCGCATGGAAAATCTCAGGCTCTAGACGTCGTGCGACCTGAACACATGAATCACAAAAAGGCTGGAGAAGGAGGACACCACCGTGGTGCCGGTCACATCCCCTCCAATGCCCAAGTCAGGCTACAAATCTATTGAAAAAGTATATTCTTGGTGGTTTTTTTCATACTTCATCATCAATAGCACCATCACTTCTTATTGGAGTGGAAGGACATGGAATCCGAGGTTCGGGGAATTTTGGTGCTTGATTTGGGGAGAGAATCTTAGAGTCACGTGGCATTTGACGTAAATTCTAGATGAAACTATTATTTTAGCCTTCGATTGCCATTTTAGGAAATGTTTTGTGGTTTACGGATCTCTCGAAATATTATCTCTGACCGTGGATCTCAGTTGGGTGTCCGTGTCCTTTTGGCGGGTTGTACATCATGATCGCTGGGTCACTCGGGGTTTTCTGACTGGCCTCATGCTCAGCACTCTCTTGACAAGCCTGCGTTGCCCCTATCAGATAGGGTGACAACTTTGTTGGTACAAGTTAGTGTTATGCTCTCTATATTAAATTTTATTGCATAATTTAATATGCCAAATTATAATGTTTGTGGGGAACTACTTCTTCAGATTCATTTGTTCGTGAGTCTATTATTACATCCTCTTCAATTTTGGAAAAAAGAAAACATTTTGTCTTTTTTTTCCCTAGATTGGTAAACTAAATTGAGTTTAAGGAATCAATAATTGAAGTATCCCACTTTTGTTACACATCATCAATCATCCTTGAATCCTATAGTTATGCATTTATCTGCAAATGCCTTTAGCATGCACCTTGTTCACCGTCATGAATGTAATTTCATGATCTTATAGTGCTTGCTGGACTTACACGGCGCACAGTCGTTCCCACGAAGCTCATGAGGTGCAACAGTCAAATATTTAAGAATGAACCGCATTCTTATCCTTTCAAAGGGTCCCATGGCCGTGGCTTATTAATTATGGGATATGTATAATGCAACAAACATGATGAGATGGACACAAACATGCCAAGCCCTTAATAACCTAAGTGGGGTTGCATAGTGTCTTTTCTTGAATGCCCCTTTAAAATGGTCAGCCCCGTTCTTCAAGGTTCTCTCGGTAAGATAAGAACCTGAAAAAAGAAGCTACAAACCGAAAACAAGGGCACTATGCTCATGTGTCCTTGGCTCTTAATATTCAAAAAAGTACTTTAAACTATGATTATTCATGCAAGACTCATCTCACTGAATAATTGTTAAAGAAACCTTATAACCTTATATATTGGTATATTTTTTACAATTGTTTTCTTTTAAATGAACACTGATTGTATACATTGAAATGTAAGCTATGAGTAATCATTATTGGATTTATTTTCTTCTTAGTAATGAATACCAATTTAAGTTGTGTAGAGAAACAAATAGAGATGAGAGATACTGCCCAATCCCGTGCGCTCAATCCCTTCTTTTCAAAAAAGCAATATACTAGAATATATAGGAAAAATAATAGCCACAACCCCACCTCCACTACCTCTTCACCTAGTCACTTTCCCCCATGGAAAGGGCCCCCGACATTGAAGGGCCCACTTGCTTGCTTTTTGGGTGACAAGTTGTCCAATGAGAAGGAGACTTTGCACAAACAAAAATTTGTGATTTCATGACTTCCCATTTCCTAAGGAACCCTTGTTCCCTTGAAACTTCAGAACCATGTTGGCCGTATGTTTTATTATGTTCGAGTCATTCACGAGCTCTCAAGCCATTGCTTTTGAAAAGGACGGTAAACCCACACATTTCCCCGGAAAAGATTAGTACAGAAATCAGCTTTTCCTTATGTATTAGAATAGCATCATCAGGGGGTAGACACATCATCATTGAAAAGTGATAAGCACCCCCTCATACCCCTGATATCATTCTAACACATCAGGAAAAACTGATTTCCGTACCTAACCCTAGCCCAGTTTTCCTTCTCAGTAAACCCCTTTCCCATCTCTTTTTTACTGAGAAGGAAAACTAAATTATGGCACAATTTATGGGGCATTGGTTTTGTCACTACTGACATTGGACTTTGGAAGGCCTGATTTTTTCAGAAGCAGCTCATGATAATTCGCATGACACTAAATATTTGGAGTTTCAGGGTCACTTGATTAGTGATAGTTACCTACTAAAAACATATATACTTGGGACTCGTGTTTCCAATGGATTCATACTGATAATTTAAGTGACCCTAAAGCTCTAGTTCACTTATAGTGAAATTTTTAATTGATGGGAAAAACCACGATCCCAAAAAAATGAGGTCTAAGAGAGCAACCCTAGAGAGACAATACCTAGAAGGTTCTGAGGATCCTAGCCCATGACCCCCCGACTACCTCGAAACCAAAAGCCTTCTGACCCTGATCTAGAACCGTCTTGCGGCTGCTCGGAGGTTCGTAGCTAGGAGGCAGCAAGTTAGGTGCGCAAACACCCATCAAGACCCCCAACTTAAGAAGAAAGAAGACATGAAGGGCCGATTAGAGAGATAAGGGTAATAGCTGGGGACTTCGCAAGGGAAGGAGTGTCCAACTCAGCAAGAAAGTCATACGTAAGGCAGATCCGTGTAGAAAGGGATCAATAGCTTATGATAACAGAAAAGCTAGCGAAGCAACTCAAGTCGGGGGACCCGCCCATCACCTTCTTAGCTGAGGACACATGGGGGTGAGTCAACCGCATGATGACCATTTGGTAGTAACATTGGTTATTTCAAACTACCTCATGCATCACATCCTCATTGACAATGGAAGCTCGGCAGACATTTTGTACCTCTTCGCCTTTGATCAGATGGGAATTGGGCGAGATAAACTCAGGCCCGTCCAAACGCCGCTAGTAGGATTCACGGGTGACCAGTTGCTCCTACTAGGAACACTTAGTTTGCAAGTCATAGCCAGCACAGGGGAATGTCAGACTACTCGAGTAATAGACTTTTTGGTGGTTTACTGCCCCTCAACTTACAATGCGATACTTGAAAGACCTGCGTTAAACCGGCTAAGGGAAATTACGTCGACGTATCATCTATTAATGTGCTTCCCAACAGAGAAGGGAATCGGCAAAGTTAAAGGAGATCAAGTGACAACCAAGGAATGCTACATGGCCTCACTTAAAGGAGAATTAACCCCTAGAGAGAGCATGTCAATCAACAGCCTAGAAGTTCGGCATGAGAGGACCCAAGTGGTGGCTAAACAGGGAGAAGAGGTGGAAGACATTATTCTCAACCCCAACACACTAGATGAAATAACCCAGGTGGGGTCAAACCTATCGGAGGAATTCAAGGCCCGGTTGCAAGAATTACTCATCGAGAACCGAGATGTATCTGCTTGGACACACAAGGACATGCTAGGAATAGATCCTCGAGTAGCAGTACATAGGCTGAATGTGGACCCGGGCTTAAGGCCCATAAAACAGAAAAAGAGAAATTTCACCCCAAAACATAACCAAGCGATTGTAGAAGAGGTGGAGAAGTTGTTGACGGTAGGATTCATCAAGAAAGTCTATTACCCCAACTGACTGGCAAACATGGTGATGGTAAGGAAGCCGAGTGAAAAATGGTGAATGTGCATTGATTTCACCGACCTAAACAATGTGTGCCCAAAGGATAGTTTTTCGCTCCCAAGAATCGACACCCTGGTGGACTCAAGAGCCGAGCACTAGATCCTTAGTTTTATGGATGCCTTCTTAGGATATAATCAGATTAAGATGTACGAACCTGACCAAGAGAAGACCGCATTCATCACTAACCAGGGGTTGTACTATTACTGAGTCATGCCATTCGGACTAAAGAACACCGGGGCAACTTATAAGAGACCGGTCAACGAGATGTTCAGGGGCCAAATCGGAAGGAACATCAAGGTGTATGTAGACGACATGTTGGTGAAGAGTCTTTAAGCTGAGCAACACCTTTTGGACTTAAGTGAGACCTTTCAGACCTTGAGAAAGCATAAAATGAAGCTCAATCTCAGTAAGTGCACTTTTGGGGTATCAGCCAAGAAATTCCTTGGATTCATGGTGTCCCAAAGAGGAATAGAAGCCAATCCCGAGAAGCTGAAGGCAATCCTTGACATGCAGGCACCCAGAAACACAAAAGAAGTTCAACGTCTGGCCAGTAGGATTGTCGCTCTGAGCCGATTCATCTCTCGAGCCACTGACAAATGCTCATCCTTTTTCTGCCTGCTATGGAAGGCTTTCCATTGGGATGAAGAGTATAGTAGGGCCTTCTGCGAGCTCAAGAACCACCTCGGCCACCTACTCATGATAAATCAACCAAAGCAAAGGGAGGTGCTCTACATATACCTATCGATATCAAAGATGGCATTAAGCTTGCTGTTGGTAAGGGAGGAAGCCGAAATGCAAGCGCCCGTGTACTACACTACTAGAGCCTTCAGGGGAGTAGAAAAAAAGTACTCGAGGGCATAAAAGATGGCCTTTGCCTTGGTCTTCACTACTCGATGACTAAGACCCTATTCCAGGCCCACGCCATCTAGGTCTTAATAGACCAACCGCTCAGTATAAGCCTGAGACCTCAGGACAGCTAGTGAAGTGGTCAATAGAATTAAGTGAATTTGATATAAAGTATCGGCCTTAAGGAGCAATTAAGGGCCAAGCTATTGCCAACTTCATCTCTAAATACATATACGACACGGATGTCAAGACTGGAGAGCAAGGCGGGCTACAGGAAAAAGCTAACTAAGAAGAGTGGGTCATGCATGTAGACGGGTCCTCGACCAACACTGCCGCTGGAGGAGGAGTCATCCTAATTACACCAGATAAAGTTAAGCTCAAGTACGCCATAAGGTTCGGGTTTAAAACAATAAATAATGAGCTTGAGTACAAATCAATGATCACGGGTCTACACCTCGCTTACGAGCTCGGTGTAAAGAAGGTAAAGGTCAAGAGCAATTCCTAGTTGCTGGTTGGACAAGATCAGGGGGAATACAGAGCAAAGGATGACCGAATGAAGCAGTATCTCACCATAGTGGAGAAAGAGAGGTCCTAGTTTATACACTTCATCATACAACGAGTCCCTTGTGGGGACAACGAAGATGCCGATAGGTTGGCCAAGCTTGCATCATCCATAGGAGTCATCATAGAGCACCTTCCCCAACTAAGTATCGGAGTAAAGGAGAACAGGGAAGTCAACTCGGTCAGCCCCAAGCCTAGATGGGCTAGTCAGATCATCAAGTACTTAAAGAGTGCCGAGCTGTCGGAATCCAAGGAAGAGGCAAGAAAAATAAGGGCACGGTCAAGTCGGTACCTACTGCTTAGGGACACCCATTACAAAAGGATATTTACCCTTCCCCTACTTAGATGTCTATCTAAGGAAGAGACTGACTATGCGCTTTGAGAAATTCACGAGGGAATATATGAGAATCACTCAAGAGGTAGATCTATGGTCCATAAAGCGATCAGAGCCGAGTACTATTGGCCCTCCATGCAAAAAGACACCACCTTCCTCACCCGAAGGTGTGATAAATGCCAGCAGTTCGCCAACATCCCTAGGAGGCTGGCAAAAGAATTGACCCCAATAGTCGGGCCATGGCCCTTCTCACAATAGGGAATCGACATAGTGGGGCCACTCCCCAGGGGGAAAGCGTAATTGAGATTCTTGGTCGTAGCCATCGACTATTTCACTAAATGGGTGGAGGCTGAAGCTTTGGTGACAATCACAGAGAAAAACATCAGAGACTTCACCTGAAAGTCTATCATCTACCGATTTGGTATCCCGCGAGTTATTATTACCAACAATGGGAAGCAATTCAATAATGCTTGATACTGGGAATTTTGCACAGAGCTTGGCATCAAAAACCACTTTTCCTCCGCAGCTCAACCCCCAAGCCAATGGCCAGGTGGAAGTCACTAACAGGACACTCCTAAACTTAATCAAGAAAAGGCTTGAGAGCTCGAAAGGCCTTTGGCCTAAGGAACTACCCAGCATTCTATGGGCCTACCGTACTATTGTAAGAACTTCTATGGGAGAGACGCCTTTCTCATTAGCCTTCGGGATCGAGGCAATAGTACCAGTGGAAATCGGGATAACTATGCACAGGACCGTAAACTTCAACCCAAAAAAGAACAAGGAGGGCCTCAGACACAACCTCGACCCACTGGAGGAGAAGCGAGACGAAGCCGCCCTGTGAGTGGTAGTCTACAAGCAGAAAATGGCCAAGTATTATAACTCTAGAGTCAAGACAAGGAGAATTGTTATTAGGGATCTAGTCCTCAGGAAAGTAACATTGGCGACCCAAGACCCAACGAAGGTGAAGTTAAAGCCAAACTGAGAAGGACCATACCGGGTGACATAGTGTAATAGGCCCGAGACTTACCACCTCGAGACTATTCAAGGAGAGCCTTTACCACGACCATGGAATATGGAATACCTGAAAAGATATTATCAATAAAATTGAGATTACAGCTCTAACTAATGAGGTGGTATAGGTTATGTAAGGTCGATAACAGCTAATTACCTTACCCGGGTTACAAGATTAACCCCCAGGTCACGAGGATGACTCCAGGTCATGAGGATGACCCAACCAATGACTTTGGGCTACAATATTAGTCTGGGGTTACAAGATTAACCCCCAGGTCACGAGGATGACCCAACCAACGACTTTGAGCTAGTCTGGGGTTACGAGATTAACCCCCAGGTCATGAGGATGACCCAACCAACGACTTTGGGCTACAAGATTAGTCCCAAGTTACAAGATTAACCCCCGGGTCACGAGGATGATTCTAGGTCACAAGGATGACCCAAACAATGACTTCGAGCTACAAGATTAGTCTGGGGTTACAAGATTAATCATTGGGTCACGAGGATGGCCCCAGGTCACAAGGATGATCAGATCAATGACTTCAGGCTACAAGATTAACCCTAGGTCACAAAACCAACCCCATGATCGGGAAGCCCCCTAGGTCAAGAAAAGCAAAGAAGAAGCCTTGTGAGACAACTTGAGGTAGGTGAAAAATGATTGCATTGCAGTCCTCTACCACCAAGTAAGTATGTCTACGCCCCCACCTATGTATTAGTATGCCTACGCTTAGAAAACCCGAATTGGTATTCATTCCACCTCGACTCTAAAGCATCTACCTAGAGGAATCCTTATCATTAACCCCCTCCACTAGCTACTCGGGGTATAGTCAGCCGACCGCCAAAACATTAACACTTGGGTTCTTTTTACATACAAGGAACATGAAAAATAAAGATGACACAGAATGTAGCACAAAAGACTTTCATTCATTATACCAAAAAAAACTATACAAAATAGATTACAAAAAAATATATTCCTTTTGGTTAACATCCCCAGTCACATCTCCCGGGATAGCTTCCCCAAGCGCAATTATTGGAACTCCAACCGCCTCCCTGGTCATTAACTGTTGATTTCCCCCAATAGCCCCTTGTCCACCATGATGGCACCCTGACCGTCCTTTTCCTCCTCCTCGTCCTCAGCCTCGGTTCCTCTGGGCTAGATAACTGAGAAGTCGATATCAAGGAATCGCTCCACTGTGACATCCCAGAATTCTTCAAAACCCTCCTAGAAGCAATCGGCCTTGACTATGCCGAAAGAACCCGAGACCAAATACCTGGTTTTCACCTCCTAGGAGGCTTTTTCCTACATTTGTTGTCTCTCATTCTCCCTCTTTGCCTCAGCCTCGAGGTGTACCCGCTCCAAAATATCCTCTATGGTCCTCTTCCTGGTATCTTCGATGACTATTTTGAGATCGTTCTTGGCTTGGACGCACCAATTCCTCTCAATCCCGAGCTCATTTTTTTGGCCCGACTCATCTCCGCCTTAACATCTCGCAAGCTGAGACTCAGATTCTCCATATGAGCCTCTTACTCAGCGGTCTTCTTAGTCAGGCTGGAGCGAGAGTCCTCCAACCACTTCAACTTCTTCTTGAGGCCAACAACAACAAACTTGGCCTCCCCCTTTAAGGCCAGATACTTGTTCCTAGTCCTAGCGAGGCAGTCAAGGTTATTATCCTTGACCTATTCACAGTACTTGTACCTCTCGATGGACGTAGCCATTAAAGCCACAATCTGTGACAAACAAAATTAAGTCAGGGTCAGATAAAATAGCAAACAAATTGTATAAAATATAAGAACACAGACGGTAGATCTTCTTACCTTAGCCATGTAGTGCATCATGTCTCTATGCATGCTGGCCGGAGAAAGATGCTTTGTTAGGTACTCGATATTGGAGGGAGGAACATCCTTTAAGAGATGTGCACCCTTGGGACCAGTCCTCAGTAGCAAAGAGTTTGACCCAAGGAGTGAGTCATCCGCCTCCTGAGTCGAAGCAAATGAAGATTTGGGTGGAGCTAAGGTCAACGCCACAGTGACAAAAGCAAGAACCCAGGGGCCGGTGGAAGGAGCTACCGGAGCTATAGGAGTAGGAACCTACATGATGGGAGCGTTAAAGGTGGCCAGAGGAGTAGCTAGCTGGGAGGTCGCGACCGGGATCTTGGCTACGGTGAAAGAGTGACCTTTAGCGTCATCCAGGTCGACGACCGAGATGGTGACAGGAGCGGCGACGGAAGCTAAGGGAACCAGGGTCACCTCAGGAACGCAAGGCTCAGAAGGACCCTCGGGGGTGACGAGGTGTTTCCTCTTTTTTGAGGTCGTGGACACCCCCGCTCGGGTGGTTGTTGGCTAGACAACCTTCTTTGCCCCCTGGGCTACGTCCCTGATTTCCTTGGCTTTGGCATGGTAACTCCTATCGGTCTTCATCGCTGCACAAAAACAAACTCGAGATCAGAGATCTATATATATATATATATATATATATATATATAAGAAAAAAAAAAGAAAGGGAAAGAAACAACAAAGTGTAGTAAAGAGGTCTATCTACCCGGGTTAGGACCAAATCCACACTGAAAAAGTCGATCAAGAGTGACAAGGTTTGGAAAGGCGTGAATAGGGTAATTCACCACCCTCTTTATGTGATCTTCCTCCTTGCGAGATACCTCACCCGCTTCGATAGCTACAAAAAAGAGAGGCAAGTCAAAGGTTGGACAAGAGAATTAAAATACACGACAGACTACAATAGAATAGCAACTTACTTATCGGGCTAATGACAGATGCCTAACTATAATTGAACTTCACTTTAGGTACCTCTCCCGGGAGGCATTCCCAATCCTCACCCGAAACAAAAAAGTACTAGGTCTTTCACCGGCTATTTGAGCTCGGGAGCCCCATTACCAAAGTTAGTGATGGGTCTTGGCTAGCAAAGAAGAACTACCCCAATTCTTACTCTTTAATGGTATAACAACAAAAAAAACTCGCTGAGAGTGAGGTGGTGCTACCCTTGGAAGGTCAGTTCCCATAGAACCATGCACCCGATGGTTATTCGCCAAGCATTGGGCATTAACTACCTGGGTGCCAGCCCAAGATAAAGCAACAGTTCCCTAAGGAACCAAGGAACTAGAAACCTAAGGCCTGCCATGAAGGCCTGCTCATACAATGCTACACTATTGCCGTGGGCTTCAAAAGCCCGGGCCTCATGAGGGGTGGTAAGTATTACCCCATCAGGGATTTGGTAAGTCGTGTAATACCTAGAAACCTAATCCCCCCTTAGGCACTAGTCGAAGCAGATTCGGTAGCCTACCCCGAGGGAACTTGCTGGACTTTTGAAAAGTCATCAGCTCCATCGATGATCTAGTCGACGGTATCCTTAGACACCATCTATATGAAAAATGGACACAAGAAAGGGCATAAAACTATAAAAAAAAAATGATTGGAAAAAGAAGGACCGGCAACACTGACAGACGTGAAAGATAAATAACGAATTGGACGCTACCGGAGGAAAAAGAAAAACACTAGCAAAAAGAAAACAAGCATACAAAGGAAACGAACAAGACAAGAGACTCAAGAAAAGATAATACCTGGGAAATTACCGAGGTTTGGCGAATATACTTCACTCGGACAAGAAGTAGTCGCCGGAATAATGGAAACGGGGAAGTAGGTAGACGCGTAAGCAGTGGGTTACGATAGCACAGAGGGTTACCGGAAGTCGCCTCAGAAATGGGAAACACAAAACATAGGTGGAAAGAAAAAGAAAATGGGGACGAAGGACGTCTTTGTAGGAAATCTCGACTGTCCCCGACCCTACATGTGTCGCCTATCCAAGGGCTGGCGAAATAAAACTGGGAAACAAGTCGACGCACGAATCTCTAAAAAATTGAAGAGGTTAAATGACAGCTGTTAGATAACCTAGGAATCCAAAACGACACGACATTTGATCTAACCCCCAACTGGCCCAGGCACGCCCCCTCAGTTATTAAGACGCAATAAATGCGAGGCCATCATTAGCACCCGTCCCAATCGACGCTGCCTCGATAGTCAGAACGACACCTCTAACACCTAAAATGATTGTTAAGGGGCACAGACGATCCTCATTCCCAGGCTACGTAGCCTTGAACCTAGGAATGGGGGGGAAACTAATGGGGAAAACCAGGACCCCAGAAAGACGAGGCCCAAGAGAGCGACCCTAGAGAGACGAGGCCCAAGAGGTTCTAAGGATCCTAGCCCATGACTCCCCTGACTACCCCGAAACCAAAAGCATCCAACCTTGATCCAAAACTGTCCCACGGTTGCTCGGCCTCGGGTAATTGTGATAAATAATCCTGACTGTCATCTAAGACACTCAACTCCCCGGGACCACGTAAGGACCTTAGGGCCCTTAATCCCTAGCGAGGCCCCGACTTGAGGAGGTGACAACCCCGTCTGAGTCAACCTAAGGATAAGCATGATCCAGAAAACCATTACCTGAACGTCTTTTACAAAAAGCCTACCAAATCTAAGAGAGACAAAGAAAGCAGGCGAGATATGGCCAAAGACATGAGCAACACAGCCATGCAAAGACGTGGATTACAGTGCCACGAGAGAATGGCGGAGAAAGTGATAGGCAAGGACATAAGGGAAAGCAACAAGCGTGATCCGCCTCGACATACTATTACTCGAGCTTATAAATACCAACAACAGTTCATCTTCAAGGTAAGGGGATAAAAAAAAAAACCTAACAAGAAAATTCCACCTACAGCTCCCCGGATCTTTCTGACTTGATCGTCGAAGAGCTAGAGACCGGCACAGCACCGGGCACTAGCTCCCTAACCCTTTACTATTTCATGTGTGTAGGAGGCGCTCTTCCGAGGACTTGGATTGATCGTGGACCATCTGATTGGTGATAAGGGAGCCCCACTCCTCTGATACGCCATCATAAATCATCGACCAAAATGGGTCTTTAAGTTTCATCAGCTCCTCCACTCACCACGTTGAAAGTCTGATCGGATGCCACCTTTTAGATTGGATCCTTTCTGAACGGTCAGATATATGAAGGCAATACCCATTATGTTATATTTATCTCATGGTTAGAAGTATTCGATCCCAAAAAACAAGTATACGATTTGTATAACTTGTTTTTTGCTGCATTTTTTTCGAAGGATTGAAAGGAGATGGTGCATCAAGTGGTGCACAAGAGTCAATTTGATCCCTTTCCCAGGAGGGTTGGTTTTCTGAAAAAATAAATTTTAGTAGAGCATATGAGTCGATGACCCAAGTTAGGACATTCTTGGGCAAGGGTTTCCGTATCTTCCCGAGATGTCCCTGTTATCCAAAGCCTTTTCTGAAAGCTCGTTCATATGATGCCATTTCGATTGGCCATCATATGTATCATGCTTCTCTTCTCTAAGATGCACCTAGCGTCTCAATTCAGCTATCAATCATTTCAAAAGTCTCCTTCCATTATTGAATACTCCAAAAATGTTTATAGTAGTGTAAGTACTATTGCTAATAGGATCTCAAATCTATACCAACGTCCTCACGTAAGGTCTCACTTTCTGAACTATTGAGATCCATGCCAATACAAGGTAAATGGATTCTGATCCTACATTATACATGGGTGATTTTCCATTAACCCTTCAACTATTTTCAACCTCTGTTTCTTTCTTTCTTCTAACATTGCATTGCATCAATCCTCGATAAATAAGTGCGTATTCCTTAATAAATTCTTTTGGTTGGACTTTGCTCATTGTATAATTTTTTGTACATCATTTGATTACTTCCCGTCTAACCTAGAAGATTTGGTAGGCTTTTTTTTTTTTATAGATCTCATTTTAAAAATGAAGAAGAATATCAAAGAAATTTAGTATAGTTTTTTTTATATATTTTAGATGGCGTCTTGGAACTTCCTAATTTCCAAGAATGACATGAATATAGCGTGATATCATTCTATTTAACTTTTATATTCACCTAACCCTAAGGATCTCTTTCCTAAGGACCCATTGAATGTTTGGTTTTGATATTGTGCCTTCACATGGTAGTTGATTGTCTACAATCGAAACCTAGATGAATAGGTATAAATTTGCTAGTGTAAGCTCCAACTCCCCATGAAAAGTACCCAACCAAATGGCAGGAGCTACCTTTTGGGTTGTTTACATTGATGTAGAGTTGCCACCAAACATTTTAATGATGTAATAAGTCACCCAGTTTTGAAAAAACAAAGCAATAATTGTTTAGAAAAATATTTTGAAAAAACAAGCGACTCCAATCTAAATTGGCCCCTACTATAGTTAATGAGTAAGGAGTACAATTGTAACAAGTGAAGAAGTAAGGCACCCCAATTCACCTATTGCTTACTTTACTACCTTGAACATATAGTTAACCCATTATCATAGAAAGAATAATAAAAGGATTTCATAGTGATAACTGATACTTATCAGTTTTCGAGCATTTTTCAAAGCAATGGAAGGGTAAATTTGTCATTTGGTCTTGGAGCGCTGCTTGTGCTTGGCCTCGGTCACCATATTTGTGGCATTGAATCGTAGAGAAAAAGTTTGGGCCAAAATTAGATGGTAACAATATTAATATAAAATAAATTTTTACTCGAACCCTCGTGATTGACTCACAAGTGGGATCCACTATGAATGAAATCTATCCTCGATGATGAGTGCACTCTTACAAAAAGCATATACATATGTAAAAAGGGCTATTAGACCCATAAACAAGCCTGGGGTCCATATTTGGGATGTGGCTCATGTATAGAGGATCAAAACCGATAAGAATATGTCCTATCTAGGCTAGAAATTAGGATGACCAAGTGGCGATTAATATAATAATACCATCTATTGCAAACAAACCATTAATTAAGGATAAAAATAATGACATGTTCCAACCTTAATGGACTGGAAATTCATTTTATTAAGTTATCTTTTTTCTTTTTTTAGGTAAAATTATATTAAGTTATCTTATGCATCCAAAAACATTAAAAATCCCATCACACGAGGCTATATTTTTATTGCTCCAATAGCCTCCTTTGGAACAGTTCCAAATATTCTCCAAGACTGCTTGTTTACTTGTTGAACATGTATTTACTATTTATCTTCTTCTTATTCCTTTTTTTTTATTATTTAATTTTTAAGACAATTTAACAGGCGTTATTCCCACGGGCTTACGGCTTTGACTCTTCCTGTGACCCCTTTTGCTCTTTGAATGAAGATGGTTCGAGTCACCCGGGTCGGTTCTCAAAGTATCCCATTCGAACCTAACACCCATTTCAGTAATAAGATAACGTTTTACCATAACCCAGAAGGCAATTGGGCTAAGTTTGTTATTCGACGAATCAACCAGGTTTAGTTCCACCCCCATCTGGACTGAACTAGGATTAGGCAACTAAAAAAGGCCGGGCGGGTTGATGGGTCGGATCAAAAATCCACATCTAACTTTTGTTTGTTGAAGATTCCTTGGGACTTTGAATACTGCAGTTTAACCGTAGCCGACATCAAAAGGAAAGGTAAGACCCAAATCCACAAGCGTCCAATGATTGAACGGTGAGGATCACTGTGGAATATGGATTTAGGCATCAAGGTTCGGAAAAGATTAGGTGTGGAAATCACCTTTTCCTGATGTATTAGAATGGCATCAAGGGGTAGACACATCAGCATTGAAAAATGATAAACACCCCCCCAAAGTGAAAAGTCACTTTTGGCACTAATGTGTCAGGCTCCACACCCTACAAACAAGTTAGAGTTGGGCTGGGATTAGTAAGGGAATCAGTTTTTCCTGATGTATTAGAATGACATCACGGGGCTGACACATCTGTTTTGGAGGGTGCTTATCATTTTTCAATGCTGATGTGTCCACTCCTGATGCTATTCTAATACATCAGGAAAAGCTGATTTCCGTACCTAATCTTTTCCGGTAGAGTCGGACTTGAAAGAATATATGGGTTTTTCACGACCCTCAATTTTATAACCGTAGACACTTGCGGCCACGCAAAACCACGAAGGCAGCGAGAATCGAGGTGAGAATCTTCACAATAGACACGTGTCAGGGAAAGGCAACGCATAGTCCTTTTACACAACGCAAATTCCAGAAAAGGGTATTCTTCGAGCTTATCTTTCTTCCTATTGCCCCCAAAAGGTACAGAAAAGAAAGCCTGCTCTTTCCGCTTTTTATAGACCCTTGTTCTAATCCCATTCACTCAGAGCTTCTTCTGGTCTGCCAGTGTTTGCAAGGTCTTTAGAGGGGTTGAGGGTTCTTCTCATTCTTGTCCTGCGCACACCCCTCATCAGTTGTTCTATTAAATCATACACAAGGGAGAGAGATGACAGGGGTTTCAGAAGGAGAGAGTGTTACCCTCGAAGAATTGAAGCAGAAAATGGCGGATTTTGCCAAGGAAAGAGATTGGGATCGGTTCCACAGCCCTCGAAATCTCCTTCTGGCTCTGGTAATATAGCAAAGCCCTATATGCCCATGACTTTAATCTCTCTATTTTCCCTTTTTTTTGGTTCTTTTTTGCCGGTAGAATCTCATTTCTTAACGGTTTTCGGTATTTCCATCACCGGATTTTGGCCGGAGCTAGCCATTTTTGGCTATCGCTTCTTCACTTTTTTTCGTATCGTGAACCCAAATGAATACAATTAGAAAAATTCTTTTTTTTTTATTTTTTTAAGAACTGAATGACCGAGACGTTTCTTTTTGTTATTTCTTTTGGTAAATTCTTTTTGTTATTTCATGGAAAGCTAATAAACCCTCTTTTTTTTTTTTGTTAATTTTGGAGAAAAAAAAATTAGAGGTTTGTTTACTATTTTGGTGTTTCAGGTGGGAGAAGTGGGAGAGTTGTCTGAGATATTTCAGTGGAAAGGAGAGGTACCAAAGGGACTGCCAGATTGGAAAGAAGAGGAGAAAGAACACCTAGGAGAAGAGCTCTCGGACGTTTTGCTCTACCTCGTCAGGCTTTCTGATATCTGTGGTGTTGATCTCGGTAAAGCTGCCCTTCGTAAGGTTGAGCTTAATGCTAAAAAATACCCAGCTAGGCTCTGCAAGGGCTCTTCAAGGAAGTACACCAACATCACCGCCCCCGTCAACACCACCACCAACTACTCTGACAGTGCCTGATCTCTGCTTTCATGTCCCCCTTGTCTTAACTTGATCTCTTTCCATCTGGGTATTTTTCCTTTCTGGGTTTTTAGGGCTTTGATGTTTTGTTGTAGAGATCATATATTGTAAGTGTTTTTTTTTTTTTAATGGGTTTTGGTGGGTGGGTTGATTGGGGTTTGTGAAGAGATGAGGAAACGGCTTGCATGAACACAATCTGGGGTGGCGTGCTTAGTATTTATTCGTAGATATTTGGGTACCGTTTTGAAGCCGAATCGAATTTCTCTGGCAGACATGGCGGTGATATCATAAACAAAAATGATGTTTTTATCCCCTTCTTCTTGTATTAGGGTTTCCAGATAGTCTTTTGGATTTTACATGGAAAACAATCACTGATGGATCACTTTTTTATTTATTTCAATGTATGAATTATAATAGTGTGATTAAAAAAACAAAATGTGAGGGGAAGGGAGAAACATTAGATTAGAATTTAGAAAAAGGGGAGAAAAAAGGGCAGTGATTCATCTTATCCTATATTTGGAACTTGGGGTGGTATAGTGTCTCATCTAAAATGGGTACACTGCCAAGCTCATTAAGGCTGTTTGTAGATTTTGCTCTGAGCAAAGGATAGAGATCACTGTGAGTCTGGTAACTGTAAGATAAAGGTGGACCCGAGACCACGGTGGAAGTTAAAGTCCACTCCACAATCCATTTGTTCAATGACCACAACTGAAATGGCCCCTACATAATAAGGTCTACACCTTCAAGTCTATGCTAGCGTTTACCTACATTATAAGAGGAAGAAAACAAACATAGCCGTAATGTATATATATGTATATATTTTTGGTAATTAATACCAAAAGAAAAAAACAAACATAGCCGTAATAGAACAGAGCAAAGGTCTTCTTATGCATTGTTGGGACAATGGTAAGACTGACGCTTTGGCATGGCGGAAGCAGCTTTACAGGGTAGAGTTTAAAGTATATGTTGGCCTTAACTACTTAGAAATTTTGTTGTGAATTTAATCTAGCTGATGTGGTCTTTTTGAACCTGTCTGGGCCCTGTTACCCATGCGAAGAGGAAGATCCTGTTACTGTCCAATCGGAACAGAACGCCCAATGATGGGGTGTTCCGTGTTCAAGTCGATGTTCTGCTTTAATGCCCCCTGTCCACCGATGCACCATTATAGTGGGATACAGAGGGATAAGGTATATTTTAAACCATGAATCTTTGAATAATTGCAATGCTCAATTTTAATATTTTGTTATGAAAATACCAACAATACCATAGAGCAAGGTTAAGAAAGTGCAGGGCGGAGCCACGTAGAAGCAAGAGGGGGCAGTTGGGTGGGGGGGGGGGGGGGGGGGGGGGGGGGGGGGGGGGGGGGGGGGGGGGGGGGGGGGGGGGGGGGAGAGGGGG
>JAOXJP010000001.1:18912976-18923246 GCA_025762735.1 Platanus orientalis
GTATTGTAGGATGCATCCATAACATTTGATTAGCCATTCGATGCACATCTCTTGATAATCACTATATTTTATAAATTGATGACCAATATTCTCTAAAATCTGGTGATTTGTTGTCACCTTGGACTCTTTTGGCATGCTGGATGCATTGATGAAGTCCAATTGACCATCCATAAATGTGTACCTTAAAGCATAACAAATCCTCTGCAACAAGCTTAAATTACATTAAATGGAAACTGCCATTAAAATAGGACATGTATACAAAAAAAATTTGAAATTTCAATTTTGGGCAGAGTTTTAATACATGTTTCATGTTGTAAACTTAAGAGTGGGCCCACTCATAACCACATGTCGTTATTTGATGACAGTTTCCAGTAAATGTATTTTAAGCTTGTTGCAGAGGATTTGCTTTCACCTTAAAGATAAGCCCAATTTGTCTTGTATTCTAATTCTAGGATAGAGATTCTCCATTCTTCAATCTAGTGAAATTTGAGGTCTATAGAATTGATCTATAGAATAAGGGTGCATTGCCTTCCTTTCCTTTCTCTTTCCCCTCCAATCCTATTTGTATCTTTACCTATTTCCCTCCCATCCTAGTTTCCCCTACTCTCTTTTATCTTCTCACCTTTGTTAAGCTCGGTACTTTGAGTTGGCTTACCTAAGTACCTCGTATGTCGAAACGGTGTGTTTTAACCAGCATTGTTCCCAGCTCCTTCAAGAAGATAGATAAAGGAGAGCATTGCAATGAACATGGAAAGTTCATGTGGGTCCGTCTTGGGCTACAAATTGCAAACTCTCTTCTTCACACCATCAGATTAAATATGGGGGAGAATTGTTTGAGTAAGGTCTACCTTCATTACAAGAGGCTAATGATCTTTTGTTATTATTGTGGAGTAATTTCCCATGAAGACAAAGAGTGTACCAGGAAGTATGAAGATCTCAACAAAGGCCTTCTGGTGTATGAAATCCAATGCCTTAAATTATGCAATATTCTCCGGGTCAAATCACCCAATAAAAAGGGGGAGCATCTAAGGTAAATTACGATTCTTCCCACCTCCCTCGCTGGGTTTTCTGCATGACCACCAGACCGATAGTAGAACTATGGCGTGTGGTAGCTAGGAGACGACAAGAATATGTTTTATTATTATTATTAATTCTAATTCAATAAATTAAATTAAAGAAATATTATCAATTATTTATTAATTATAATATAAAATATAAAGTAAACTATGTATTGTTATTATGGGTTATGCTACTCTACAAAACACACACATGCGTGCATGTGACGCGCCGCATTGTGTTGTGTTGTGCGCACCCGCATGGCTAGGGGTCCTAAGTTGGTCCTTTAAACCTATTATTTATTTCTTTTGATTTTTGTTTAATGGAGCATTAATCTTTTTTTTACCGTTGAAATACCCATTATTAGACTATTTTCTATTATTAAGAAAACAAGTTAATGAGATTAAAAGTTTGTGACCATTGGAGGACCCACAAATGGTTTAGCCATTTTCCACCGTTAGTAGAAAAATACATATATTTGAGCCAAACATCCTCATTTACATCAGTTTATTATACACAAAGTGCATTTCTAGTTTTGGTTTTGCATGAGATTGGACATATGGATACCTTTCGTATAGCATACTTATGTAGCAATCATATTACTTTACATAAGTATGGATTTGAAATATCATTTTGAACATGTAGATTTGTTTTGGAACCCTTATCCTAGGAAGTTTTAGAGGACTACCTTGGTTCTGGGAGAATTATATGAAACAAACCTTGACCACTTAGGGGATTTTTGTGGGCTAACATTGGTCTTTATGACTATAAATGAAGACCCTTATGGGATTGGCCTGTATGGAAAGTGCCTTTGTGGCAAATTCAGAGACCCCTATAGAGTTAGTCTTCGTAAAAAGCTCGGAGACCTATTAATGGGTTGGTCATATGACATTCAAAGACCTCCTTGTGGTTGGCCTTTATGAAAAATTCGGAGACCCCTATGGGGTTGGCCCTTGTGGCATGCTCAGAGATCCATTAATGGGTTGGCTTATATGGAATTTGAAGACCTCCTTGAGGTTGGCCTTTACGGAAAATTCAGACACCCTTATGGGGTTGACCCTCATGGAAAATTTGGAGATCCCTATGGGGTTAATCAATGTGTAAAATTTAGAGACCTCATTGAGGTTGACCCTTATTGCATCAGAGACCCCTAGTGGGTTGGCCTTAATAGAAAACGAAGACCCTAGATGGGTTACATATGGATTTGTTTTGCTGGAGACCCTACGTGGGTTACATGATTTGGATTTGTTCGAGACCCTACTTGGGTTATTTGCATTTGGTTTTGGATTTGTTGGAGAACCTATTTGAGTTAATTTCATGTTTTGGTTTCATTAGAGACCCTTCAATTTTAGTATTTGATGGAGACCTTTGTGGGTTAGCATATCGAATGTGCACACTTTGGTTTCATTCGAAAACCCCTATGATTATTTTGAAGTGTATATATACCTTGAATCATAGTAAAAATATATGTATAGAATTCTTGTTACAAACGCATATGCATTTGACATCTTTTATCTTAATTCATCCTTATCGATTATTTTGCTTTCTTTGATCTCTCTTTTCTATTGTATGTTTCATAGGTCTTCTCGCTAAGCCCATCAAGCTCACTCAAATTGACACTGCTTTACAAGTTGAGCCCTTGGATACACCACATAAGATGCATGCTATGCAAGAGGAGAGATGAGTTAGGCTTCCCAGCCCATGCTTTATATTTTATTTTACAGTGTAAACATTGGATTTAATATGTACTTAATTGATCAGTCTTTCTGGAGTTATACCCCTTCGATGATGGGAATGATTACTATATTGTTGGCTCAAGGAAGCCTTTTTATTTTGATGTTGACGTGTGGATAATCTTTTCTAGTATGAAGATGGACGTAGTTACATCATGCTACACTTTGGTTATAGTTGATAGAAATGTTCTGATGTATATTATAATGAAAATGGTAAATGAAAGAGAAATCCGCTGCTATAGGTGAATGTGAATGGTTTGTACAAGTCACATTTATTATTCCACTATGTTAAGTGTTGGTTAATGGATTTAAAGGGTTAAAATGAAATAAACAAAATTTATATGGCAAATGAGTAAGAGAGGACAATGGTCACACTCGAAAATGGGATCTCCTCACCATGAGATACAGGTTTGGGGTGTATCATCCTATGTCACAGATCCAGATTTGAGCTCCAAACACGAATACAGGCCACTGATCTGGGTCGTTATAGTAAAGCTATGGTTCTCTAATTAGAGTCTATTATTTGGTCTTTTGCTAACAAGACATGTAATGAGGTTTATGGTGGAGTTTGTTCTAATGGTGGGGCTACTATGTTGTTATAGGTCGGAAGGCGTACCTGGGGTAAAGTTGTATCTAGTTTAGAATTTTCTCTTGTCTAAGTGGTCCTTGGTAGAAATTGTTTAGGTGGGATATGGAGTGAAATGTTTGAGTGGGCTTAGGGGACTTTTAGAAATCAGATTATGAGAATTTAGGGTAAGTAGGGGTTATTTTTAGCATGAAGGATTTGTTATTTCATTGTACATAGGAGAGGAGATAATCTAGCTATATGACTTTCAAAAGACTAGAAATGATTGGTTAATGGAAGGGTTCAATAAGGTTGGAAGACTGGTGGCATCTTAATTTGTAAGGACTAAAATCATGAATGTCCATAGTCATTTTGTTAGGACAAAGGTTCAGCCCACCATTTAGGTGGACTAATACCCTCATTCCTTTTATTTTCTTAGCTCCTCCACACTCATCTACTATTTGAGCCACCCAAGACAACAAAACCTCCAAAATTCCAACCGACCACATTTGAATCTAGAATCAATAAAACCAAGACAACATTCTGTTTTTTTACCAGAGAAAAATAAAATCATAACATGTTGAATTGTGCCCAAGACGTTCTTAGTCTTCCAAGATTTTTTCTTTTTTATTTCCTTTTGCATGATTAGTTCTCACATGGTTGATACCAGAGCTAGGTTAACATTTTCCATGTATCCTAGTTCACTACAGAAAGTCATGGTCATAGCTACATCATCTATAGAAACAATTTATCAATTATATTAGGACTTTGTCAAGGATTGGGGGTTTCTTAACCCAAAATCCAGAAAGCCATGGCTTAGAGATGAGTTGATCTTAAAGAACAACATCTACTATGCATCCATTGTGAGTTGTCTATCTTATTTATTATTTCAATTTTCATTGGAAGATAAATAGTTATTCCTCCTTATTTTTAAGACCTCTGTTTCTCTCTTCTCAAATTGCATTGAGACTATTTTAAAGAAAACTATTAATTTTTTTCTTACTTGGCATAACAATTAAATTGAATTGTAGGCTTTAAATCTGGTTCTAAGACTTGCTTGGGTAGAGATTATTATGCACTTCAATATGGGGATAGTTTAGTATCAGTTGCTAGACTTCTTATTGGCTTCATTTGAGATTATTCAACGAGGACATTAGAATTTTTATAGGTACTCGTTTTTGCATTATTTTCATATTTGAAGTATATGAATTGAGCACATACACCGCTTCAAGCCTCACACTATTAAGAAAATAAGAGTTATATGTTTAAGTATTGCATTCTCTTCAAGAAAGAGAAAATAACATACTTATCACATTAATTTACCATGGTTAATCAAGCTGGAGAATGAACATTTAAATAATGTTCATTATTGGAGCCATTGATTCGTTGATGATGAAAATCAAGCATTTCTAGCAGCATGTGTGGTAGCAAATGTAACTGTCATGATACCATATGAATTCCAGTTCCTCATTGGTCCTCTATTAGTTTAAGGTCCTTGCACGCTTGACTTAATTCTCCAGGTTTGGAGCTCTTCCACCTGAATATATTCAACAATTCAACAAGCTATTCAATTTTTTATTTCTAAATAGCTATTTGCCTTTAATTAAAAAGTACTAATTGTTACTTAAAAGCTATTGATATATTTGTTTGATAAACTGAAAGATCTTTGCACTGGGAGACCTAGGTGCATGGCCAAAATTGGGATTGCTGTAGTGGATCAATATCAAGTTACTTCATGGATGCAAAATCTAGGGAAGTGGTATAATAGATGTATAAGGTTCTACATGGTAGACAATACCAAAACTTTATTACAGAAAGTGCTTCAGCATTTTTTGTCCCTTGTAACAATGATCTCTTCTTTATCTTAGTTTTTTATCTTATTGTTTTACAGGTTCACATTGTTTACTTGGGACTCAATCAATTAAAGGATGATCTCCTCACTACCAAGTCCCATATCTAACTTCTCTTTAATATCTTTGTTAGGTATTTATTTGAAATCAAGATTATTTCTTCAATTTAGAACAAACCATCTCGGAATTTGTCTATTTTATTGTTTATAGTGAACTAGATGCAAAAGATGCCATGTTATACAACTATAAACACAGCTTCTTTGGCTATTCTGTAAGGCTTAATTAAACACAAGTTGATGGCTTGGCCAGTAAGAACTTAATTTTACCAACCATGATTTTGTAAATTCTTTATATATATGATGGAAATTTTTTTGCAGATATAGAAGGGCTGATCTCCGTATTTAGGAGTAAGATATTGCAGTTGCACACGACTTGAAGCTGGGACTTCATGTGCCCATCACTTTGGATCACATTAAAGAAACTTCATTGCAGAAAGCTTGTGGAGATGACAGTGGTTGGAATCTTTGATATATGTCTTTAAGTTGAAGCCGCTTCTTATCTTTGATGCACCAAGTTCAGTTGATGCCTTCTTTCTTTTTTTTGTTCAAGATATGTTTAGATTGATTCATCATATAGTTATAGGAATATTGATTGACAAACTAAATGTATATAGCAGTGTCCATGATTGTTTTACTATTGTATAAATGGATTTTTTTTTCCTTTTTAAAAGCATGGCTTGGTTTCTCTTCTTATTGTTTATAATTCATCAAGTTTGTAATATGATGGAAAAGAAGAGAAATTTGGGAAAGGGGATAAATTATTAAAAAAACCTCTCTACGAAATTTTAAAACCATTGTAAATAGTAACTTATTAATATATTAACGACGTTTTATATGTGCCGTTTTTAGGGAATAACTTTTATGATGTCTCAATTTATGGCATTGTAATAATATTGTTTAATGGTATTGCAATAGATAGAAGTGTAACTATAATATCATACAAACTTTTTAAAAATAATATTGCAATGGATAGAAACCTTAACGACAAGTTTTTTTAACTACACATAAACCGTAACAAATAAACCATAGCTAAATGGGAACCTTTCCCTAATGCTACTTGTAGTTATATTTTTTGTGACCGTAGGTAAATTTATTGTTACACATTTTAAGGATATTGCTACTCTTTTACACGTAACAATAGTCTTTTGGTTGTAGTGGTATGGCCTAAGATTTGCTAAAACAAAACCTTGGACATCTCTCCTATGTGGTTAGATGGTCCCTTGATGTCTAATGTATTGCCTCCAAGGGGACTTTCTCTTAGTTAATGAAATCTTCAGTTACCTAAAAAAAGAAAGAAAGAAAAAAAAAAATAGAGTTGGGTAGATGAGATAAGAATGTGCTTCTAGAGTGTTACATACCCAACACATACCAGTCAAACTAAAGAAATTTTTTTATGTGATGGTATATGATGACTACAGGACCATCATACTTTATAAAATATATTGTTGGGCAATGAAAAGAAAAAACACATCCCTAGGATAAGTGTAGCTAAGATGATAATAGTAAGATGGATGACTGAAAAGACTATAAAGAACAAAATTTAGAAGGTTATATTTATACAAATTCAAAGATAATCCTAATAGGCGACAAAATGAGAGAAATGGACTATTAAAAATTGGTCATGCCCCAATAAAAAACCAATGAGTGACTTGTGAAAACGAGTAATTTGGTGCAATTTGAAAGATCTAAAATAAAAGAAGGAAGGTTAAGTTAATGAAAGAAACTCTTGACAATTCAGAGTCAAAATCTACTTGCGTGTACTTATCTAGCATATTAATTTCCTAGATAACCAATCCCAAACTACCACCTAAAAGACCTTAAATCACTCAATCAACTATGAAACAATGAGAGCTAACATTGTTTACTTGGACCTAATTTTTTAATATTTTTAAAATCAAGGAAATTAGTGACCTTTTGATTTTCTCTCTTAGTGAATATCAAAACGGGTAAGTCTACATAACCAATAGGTTTTCTCATCACTCTCTTTTGCTAATTCTCTGCATCTTCTGCTAAATCAAACAAATTCAAAAGAGACAAGCATAATCTCCAACGTGCAAAAAGAGGATGTGGAAAGACTTGTTTGGGAGTTAATGAAAGGGGAGAAGATGAAGGGCATGAAAGAGAAGATCATGGAGTAGAATAAGAAAGCGTATAAAGCAACAAAACATGTCAATCAAGTGGAGAATCTTGAGTTAAACTTCATTAAACAAGTCCTTCACTTGATGTGTCTCCTTTTAGGCAGTGGGTCATCCTGGAGCTAGCACATTGATTCATAGGTCTAGATTAATTGAGCTCAATTTGTAGAATATGGAGAAAAAAATGAAGAATTGCGGCAAACACATAATAGGCCATCATGTAATATTGTTTCTTTTGCTTTGTTCTTCAAATCCATTGTGTTCTGCTTCATGCCCTTCCCCATCTTCCCTTTTCATTAATGTTGTGTCTAGTAGAGGCAAAGGTCCCAACTTCTCTGGGAAAGTGTACGATTTTTCATCTTTTCTGAAAAACTTTAGTTTTTTGAGACATAGTAAAACGTAGCAAAACATTTAGCAAAACCATCTCAGAGAATATACCTTTTTCACCTTTTTCCAAAACTCTTAAATATAGACGAAACCCTATTCTTACCAAAGTTATAGGATAATGTACATGGGGAAGTCAAGTGAAAATGACTTTTTCATGATGTCTTTTATTGTTGTAAGTAAATGATGCATTGGAATAAAAATATAACTTTTTTCATGTTTTACATTGTCACTATTTCCCATGGTGGTTTTTCTATTTTTTCCTATTCCGAGCAATTACCTCTAGACAGACACATGATAGAAAGGGAAAAAATAGGATTACCAGAAGAGAGCGCATAAAAAAAAATTAACAAAAGATAGAGAAAGATGATTGATACTGATCACTAGGTTACTAATTTACTTAATTAAAAAATTATTAAGAAAATTTAAATCTCAAACAATGTTAAACTTGACTGTTTCACAGCTGGTTGAGTGACTAAAGGATTCATAGGTTGCCGGTTGGAATTCATTACCCAAGAAATCTGTTGGGCAACTTAACCCAACAGATCCATACTCACAATTAATGGATTAAAATTAAGTAATAGCCCTAGATAGAGTGGGATTGACTGGTGTAGCCGACCCCAAAGTGTTGGGATAAAGCTTAATTATATTGGTTGAAACCAAACAAACCGTTTCTATATGATAAATAGAAAAGGCATGGTGTAAAACATATTATCTAAATCCGACCAACAATTAATCCACGGGTCCATTTACCTCGCCCTCGATTATGGATCCCCAAGCCGAACCAGTCAGACAAGTATCTAGGCATATTCCAAGTTATTAGACTTTACCAACCAAAAATAAATAAATAAACATATGGCACATATGTGGGGCATCTTCTTGTAAACTGTTATGATTGTGACCTTCTGACGAGGATTGGGTGGATTGTCTTCTTCAGACGAAAAGCGTTGGATTAGAATCTTTGGCAATAGAGTATCCACTGGGGCTTTACAGTCAAAATTGCATGTAAGCTACATTTCTGAGAAGGGTGAAACGAAATTCTCGTTAGATGAAAATGATGTATACTTTTGTGCCGTGATATAAAAGTAGCTATCTAATAGCACGCAAAGTAGTGTCAAACTGTGAATCAACATTGAACCTCTCTCTCTCTCTCTCTCTCTCTCTCTCTCTCTCTCTCTCTCTCTCTCTCTGTGGCAAAGTAGTGTGAAACAAAAGCTAATTCAGAGCAAATTAAGATGAATCAACACCGAGAATTAGAAAGGATTCAAAAGCAATAAAATCAACTAAAACACCTTTTCTTTGTTTTGATTTCAAATTCAATCCTTTGTGGCTTTGGTGGTCGTAGTCAACAAGTTTTTCCAAAGACCTTATAGGACTCGTGGTCAAGCGAGTCGAACAACACGTAGCCTTTCTGTTGCTGGACCTGGTTGGGTTAGTTTGGGTCTTCATTCCCACATTCAACTGCAACATTCCTCTCCCTATCGTCTACCTTCACCACATTGAGAATTGTATTATTTCAAGGTCATGAGGAGCTGAAATCACAGTTCACACACGTAATGGAGATTAATTACTATGAATTGCTCATTTAAACCCTTGATAGGCCACTTTTTTCTTCTTTTGAATCTTCAATAACGATTGTGACACAGCGGAATAGCAAGGAGAAGAACACATCGTCCCTTTTGTTGGGAAAAACCCTAAACTTCACCAAGGAAGAGAAACTGATTCTAAAACTTTTATTAATGAAAAACTGAATTGCTTTGAAGGATATAATGCTTTAAATGGATAAAAGAAACCCTAATTCGTGTTAGGCACGAAATTAGGCTAATTTAGTAAATTTGACCAAAAATAGAAAATTAAGTTAATAACAGAATCCCAGAATAAACGTAATCTTATTCTGACTTTTAAATAAAAAGTTATAGCGAAAAGGAAAATTATTAAAAATAGCAAAAACACTTATTTGAGGGCCTAAACGAAAGAATTTACATGAAAAGTGACGGTGTTCACGGCGTAGAAGTGAGTTTTGATCCTCACGAAATTTCGCTTAAACTTACCAAATTTCACGCAATTCTATTCTTGGGACTCATGATTTCTACTAGAGCTTTTTGCCCATCTTGTATGTAACTCACAAAACTGCTTGTGAGATTTGTTCTACATCAAATTGGAAAAAAAATGGGGTCTGGGCCAACAAGACCCATACAAGGAGAGGTACTCATGTTTATTGTGGATATCAGATATGGTTGCAAATCATTTGATAATTGATTTCCAGCGAAGGCCATCTCTTAGGTGGTACCTATTCATTTGTATGCATGTCCTGATCACCAGACATGAGACAGAAAAATATAATTCCAAATCATTCCCTGAATTTGATGGCCGTAAAAACCAAGACACTCCCTATAGAATTTATCAAAAAAAGGATCTTCTGCTGTGAGTGGGACAGTCCTGTCACATTCCCAGCCCCACACGCACCCCCTCCCCCCAGTCTCTTATA
>JAOXJP010000001.1:18923256-18946982 GCA_025762735.1 Platanus orientalis
GACTATAACATATATGCACAACCTCCCCCCGCCCCCAAAAAAAAAAGGTTTTCTCACTTTTGGGGAGAAGGATCTGCTGCACCAAAAATAGTATGTTTCTTTGTGTCAGCACACCACAAGCTGACACATCATGGTTTATTGAATTTGGTGCCTCTTTTAAATAGGGAGCAAATGTTCATTTGAGCACTTTTTTTTTTTAATGGTTTTAACCCTATAAATCCCATTTTATGGGCATGTTTTTTCATTTGAAAATTGTTTTTACAGTTTTAACCCTATACACCTCTCCTTTAGTGTGTAAGGACATGGGGGGACATACTATTTTGGGTGCAACAGATCCTTTCCTCTTTTTTGGAAGTATGTGTATGTTTGGGACTGTTCATAGGACTGTCCCACTCGTAAGAAAGGATCCTAACTCTAGATTTTTTTCTAATTTTCTTACCGTCATAATAGGAAGAGCTGTATCCTACACAGTGGACAAACATTATGATAAAGTATTGAGATATTCCACGCTCTACACCTAATCAAAATAGACAAGAATACCCTGCAAAATTTAAGATTTCCACCCATTTTAGACACATTAAGCATTATGTTGTTTTACCTTAGATGACCCAAGGTCTGGCATTGCTTAAAATAAGTACTTGTGCTATTTTTTGTTTAAAATAACCAAAAAAACTACTTTTTTCGTTCATTTGCTTACACACGCAACAAGTACTTTATGAAAAAGCAGTAGAAAATCTAATTTACGTAATAACAGTTTCTTGTCTGCATATTGCTTATTATTTATTGTTTTTTGATTTATAGGAGTGACCATGTGCATGAATATTAAATTTTTATGATATTTAGGCAAATATATCACTATAAAAACAGTAGATACCAAAAATATCATTTAGTTATAATCTTTCCAAGCATAATGAAATGAAACAAAACCTATCTAATATTAGATAAAATACCAAACATCTTCATAAAGAAAAATGATAAGATAACAATCTAATATAGGAAATAACCACTATCTAATAGAAATTAGAAAAATAAGAAAATTTAATTATCAAAAAAATGATGAAAATATCCTTCTATCATAAAATTGAAAGATATCCTTTTAATATAAAAATATCAGAATACTAAAAATAACCTTCTAAAATAAAATAAAAATTAACCTATTATTATAAAATAATATACCCCTCAAACCTAAATTAACAAAATATAAAACGTAACCTTCTGCACAAATAACAAAATATTCTTCTAATATGAAATGATAAAAAATAAAAAATACCCTTCTAATATAAATTAACAAATCAAAATACTTTTTTAATATAAAATAAGACAAAAAAAACTCATTTTTGGGATGTATTCATTGCATTTTATTTATTATATGTGCCAGTAGGGCTATGCATTGGATCTGGCCAGCATGAACAGGTCCAGTTCAGCCTAGCCCAAAGTTTGGCCTAGAAAAGACCCAGTGCTTAGGCCAGATGGGGTATGAAGCTTAAATGTAACCCCAAATTTAAGTTTGGGTCATACATAAGCCCATGTTGGCCTAACCTAAGGCCCAAGGCCTAATACTTTTTGGATATATTTATGTAAGTTTTTATTCATATTTATAATAAATTAATGGATTTTGGGTCGGACCAAGGCCTATTGATTAAAATTGGGTCATGCTTAGGACTTAAGGTCTATTTTTTCTAGCCCGAGCTCATTTTAATAAATGCCAAGCCCTCCTCAGGCTTCTAAAGGCTTGGCCGGACCCAACCCCTGCACACCCTATGTGCCATATGGCCACAACAATCTTGCTCACCACATAACAAAGCCATAGGACTTATTTTGGAACATAAAAGGTTCTTATAAAATTAGATTTGTTTATTTTGTATGGAGCTTCAGGGATATGGTGGTTAGTGGGAAGTGATTAAATTTCCAATTAACAGTTAGTAATTTATATTTACCAAACAACATATGATGTTTCAACAAGTGCATTGCAATAAGTGCTTATACAAAAGCACTTATTTATAAGAAAGAAAATGTTTTGTGATGACAAAGTATTGTAGTGTTTTATGGTGAATTATAAGTGAACACATCACATGTTTGGGACATAAAAAGTGTTCAGGTGTAAGAAGAGAGACACCAAATTCAAAATACATCATTTGTCAATTAATGGCACAGCTACATAGGCTTGATTCAACACAGACAATCATTATCCTACTTCAATTTTAAGCATGCTGAACGCTGCCAAGTGGAGTAGGAAAGATGAGGAGACTTTCAATTTACGTACATACCCACGAGTTATCTTATAATACCCTGCACCATGACACACATATTATGGAACACGTGTCACACTTAGAATGCTAACACATGCCACATAAGTTCCATACACACATAGGACCACTTAAATGCACATATGTTGATCTAAGTATTAGCAGAACTTTAGAAAGACATCAAAGAAAATGTAGAAAAAATATGTGAGTGAAAATTATACCTTTGGATAGACACGAAAATCTAGAGTCCTACGCAACAAACAAAGAGTAAAACGGACACCAAATGAAAAAGTTAAAGGTAATTTACAAAGCAAGAAAAAAAGGGTCAAAAACATGCCAAGTTCTAAAGCTGTCTCAAATAGTTAAGATAACTTCATAAATAAATTTGTATCAATCCCGTATAAATCACCCTACAAATAATTTATTCTTGAAAATATGTATGAGTCCACTTTCTAATGTGACAAATGGTGAGTGAATTCAAGTTTCCTTGAAGAAGTTCTGATAATTTTCCCACCAAGTGTATGCTGTCTAATATGGTCTGAATCAATAGATTTTGAAGTAAATTTAAAAATACACTAATAAAATATGTAGGACGAATTAGCGAGAAAACTTTATCTTCTTAGAAGGGTCTTGAAGTTTAGTTTCTAACAAAAAAAATAGTGAGTGAATCGGAGTTTTGTAGAGAAAGTTATGACCGTTTTCCCACCAGGTGTTTGTACTGAAAAAATTATGGGCAGGGCAATATCATAAAAGTGAAAATTTCATACAATCGTGATTTTTGCAAAATTTTAAGGACTTTTTCACTACAGACTTACCTTGACACAAAATTGAGGGTTAGAGTTGCTACTTAGACCTATAAAAACATAAAAACTCATAAGAGAGAGGATCTTTTGAAGAAATTTTGCAAGAGTATGGATTTTGAAGAGAGAGGAAGAGAAAAAACTACGTTTTGTAAAAATTTGGAGATTTTTCTGAAGCACAAAGTTAGGAACAAATTTTACATCACCCAAGAGGTAGGAGATACTAAACTAATTTTGTTTTTCATTCTATTAGGATTGTAGAAGTATTTTACTCTTGTTTTGTAAAGATCTATTTTCGTTTTTGAAAGGATTTAAAACAAAGAATAAATGTTTTCAAACAGGGTTTTTGAAGTTTTTTAAGAACATAAAAATAATGAGTTGTTTTGTATAATTTTGAGGTTCTATATTGTTTTAGATTCGTATTCTACAAGTTAGGGATTGATTTACTACACGTTTTAATCCGATTTAAAGTTCTAAAATCAGTGATTTTAAAGAGGTATTTTTTCATTTTCAAGAACATAAAATACTCGTAGTTTTGGTATTTGATTCCATACGATTGTAGAGACTATTCTCTTATTTTGTTAGAATCATATATGTTTATATGATTGATTTATGATCTAAATGTGATATGTTCATCATGATTATTGTAAAAACTCTTATTGTTCCATAGTTTTGTGTTTAAGAGGATCAATCATCTATTATTTGAAGTGCTCTAAGTTTGCTTATGTTCTGCTATAAATTACTATATGCCTTGTTTTACTATTGTTATAGTTTTTTTTTTGTTATTATTGATTGTTTTCTACTATAGTTTTGTTATAAGCTACCATTCATCATCAAAGGGAAAACATTGATGAAGTTCAACACACATGGCTTATGGTGTAAATGGCTCTTTTATCGGGGATTATATATGGTTATCATGTGACTCTTCTCACCAAAGATAAAATTAGTGAATTATGTGGCTCTTAACACCAGAGATTAATTGGTATAATTGTTATCTATATTGGCTTATGAAATTGTTACCTATAATGGTTTATGAAATTGTTATATGTATTGTCTTATGTTATTTATTTTACATGTTCTACTCTGTTTAGTTCAATTTTATGTACCTATTTTGTTCATTTTAGATTGTTTATATCTTTATGTTTTTTAATGTTTTCAATTCAGTACATGTTTATATAATATTTAATTGTTCAGTTTCATATATTGATATAAAGGTATGCAACTATCTGTTTCATTTTAATTTTGTGCAAAAGTCTTGATTCATTATTCCTTAGTTTATTGTTATCTGTTAAGTTTGTCAAGTTCACCCCATATTTAGCACCATAGATGATACGGAGATAACTGCATAGCAGTGTTGGCAAGTAGGATTAGAGAATTAGAAGATTGGATATATGCTATGAGACATTGAGACATTACTTTATTTTATTTCAATTTAATATTTTATTTCACTTTATTTGAAAAAAATATAATAAATTAATGGATTTTGGTTTAGGCTTGTTATTTGATTTTTAGATGGTGGTTTAATTTATGTCAAACTATTAGTTTAGGTGGATGGGAATACTAGGACATGATTATGGATTATTTTCAGGTTTATGGAATTATGAAATTTTATTATAAGTTGATTATGAGATATGAATGATTATAATTATGATATTCAATTCCGATGTGTATGAATGAAATGAATGAGTGAAAATTTTAGAAGGAATTTACAGGTTAAGAATGAATGATTGAATGTTTAATGTCATGTGCCAAAATTCATAGCCCTTCTGGTATGGGTTTCAGGGCACGACAGAGTTGGTATCAGAGTACAAGGTTTTAAAAAATTTGTAGACAAATCAGAGTTGGTATCAGAGCTCAAGTTTTGAGGTTCTGTAGACATCTTTGAATGAGTTCTGGGTCTTAGACTTAGAAGAAAATTAGAAGATTCTAGTCTGAAACCTTAGAAAGAAGTATAGGAATAGTCTAAACTAGAAATCATAGGAAAAGAACATCAGAACATTGGAATGAGATCATAGAAATTTATTAGAATTGAAAGAGATATGGTATGATATAGTTTTGATAAAGTCTAACATATTTAATAATGAGTTAATATTTTTATAAAAGTCTAATATTGATTTTAATTGATTATTTTAAGGAAAAGATGTTATCCTGAATTGGTTTAGACATTTTGTACACATCTAGAACCTAGGATTTGAATTTAAGTTATAAGGTTTGAGTATAGAAAGATGTAAAGATTAGGAACATAGAGATCTAGGAAAATAGTAAAAAAAAATTATGATTGATTTAAATCATAAGATGGGGTGTTAAAGGATTAGAAACATTAGTATCCCTAATCATCCCGAGGTTATATTCAAGGGACTAAAAAGTTTTCCTAAGATTATTTCTTCCTTGTAAGAAAAAAGACTTACAGAAAGGTGGGATAGGGTACCTAGCTTACATCATAGATGATCAGATAGAGGAATTAAAGATTAGATCCATATTTGTTATTAAAGATTTCAATGATGTATTTCTTGAAAATCTCCTTGTTTACCATCTAATAGGAAGATTGAGTTGCAGTTGTGTTAATGAAAGGATTAGGATTGATTTGATTTTTATTAGAAGGATTGATTTATGGTACCTTGGTGACTATGTGATAAATGATTTGGAATTAGCTATGATTGTTTTTGCATTGAAATTTATGATATTAGGATTCAACCTACCCATGAGTCTTCAAATGGGTGAATGGTGGTTCCTAGATCTAATGGTCCTGCAAGATCAGAGGTTGGGGCCACCAACCAAGTTCCGGCCAATCACTCTTCGATCATCAAGTCAGTGTCAAATACTAACCAAGGGAGGGGGGTTTCAGTTAAGAACATGTTTTTACCTTCCTTCGGGTGTGAGCTTGATTTTATTGCGTAGGTCATCCTCATCACTTCAACTAGTCAATCCCATGATTCTTGCTTAGGAAGGTGATATTTCGGGATTCGATCAGGCTGGAATATTCGTTTGTCGATTCTGCCTTTACTCGCGGGATTGCATCTTATAGTTTGGGGCTGATCCCGGGACTAGATACCTAAGTCTCAGAATACTCCCGAGACACCTAACATGTTCCATTTGCGTATGGTTGATGTTCCATATCTCTCCACTTGAGCATGTCTCGGGGCTAAGCTTTTCACGATGATTTAATTAGACTCAGTCAGGAGAAGATTGATTGGTCCCGGGTATTACATCCCATCAAAAAATACGGAGGCATTACTTGTATGGAGAACCTTGTGAAATTTATACATATCACAAAATTTTGAAATATCTGTTTTCATAGAAGGATCTGAATTTGAGGCAGATAATATGGTTTGAGTTGATTAAGGATTATGACTGCCTTATCCTTTATCATCTAGGAAAGGCCAATGTAGTTGTCAATGCTTTGTGTCAGAAATCTTCTAGCGATTTGGCTTGTGTTATGGCATATTTTAGAATGCAACCCATGTTGAATGACAAGATCAAGGTAGCTCAAAGTTCAGATCTTCAAATTCAAAAAATTATAGGAGAGGTCAAGAAAGGACAAAAAACAAACTTTGCAATTAGAGAAGATGCTTATCTTTGGTATGGAAAGAGGTTATGTGTGCCTAATGACTCTAAAATTAAAAGAGAAATTATATAAGAGGAATATTGAACTTTTATTTAGTTCATCCATGGAGTACCAACATGTATAAGGATTTCAAAGAGTATTGTTCGTAGAATAATATGAAGTGAGAAATTACTGATTTTGTATCCAAGTGTTTCACTTGTAAACTTGTGAAAGCTAAACTCCAAAATCCAGCAAGATTGTTCCAGCCTTTGGAAATTTCTAAAATTAAAAGAGAAATTATAGAAGAGGAACATTGAACTTTTATTTAGTTCATCCAAGGGGTACCAAGATGTACAAGGATTTCAAAGAGTATTGTTGGTAGAATAATATGAAGTGAGAAATTACCGATTTTGTATCCAAGTGTTTCACTTGTCAACCTGTGAAAGTTGAACTCCAAAAGCCAGCAAGAGTGTTCCAGCCTTTGGAATTTTTGAATGGAAGTGGGAACACATCTCTATGGACTCTGTTAATGGACTACCCAAGACTAGGCAGGGATTTGATTTTGTCTGGGTTATTATGGACTGACTGACTAAGTCTACCCATTTCTTACCCATTTAGGTAAATTAATCACTTGATAAACTAACCAAGTTGTACATTGATGAGATCATGAATTTACATGGAATTCTGGTTTGAATTGTTTCAAATCATGATCCGCGGTTTACTTCAAGATTCTTGAATAGTATGCAACAAGCTTTTGGAAACTAAGCTGAATTTTAATATGACCTTTCATTCGTAATCAGATGGACAGCCGGAAAGAACCATATAGACTTTGGAGGATATGTTGAGAGTTATATGATTGATTTAAAGGAAAGTTTGGATTATCACTTATCATTAATCAAATTTTCTTACAAAAATAGTTACCAAGCTAATATACAATTGACACCTTTTGAAACTTTATATGAAGGAAAGTGTAAAATACCTATATGTTGGGAAGAGGTTGGTGAAAGAAGGCTACTTAGACCTAAATTAGTTCAGATGATAATTGAGAAGATTAGGGTTATTCGTGAGAGATTACTTACTGCACAAAGCTGGCAAAAAAGTTATGTCTTTTAAAGCTTTGTATGGAAGAAAGTATAGAACACCCATATGTTGGGAAGAGGTTGATGAAAGAAGATTACTTTGACCTGAATTAGTTCAGGTGACAATTAAGCAGATCGGGGTTATTCGTGAGAGATTGCTTGCTACATAAAACAGGCAAAAAAGTTAAGCTGATTAAAGGAGGAAGGAACTTAAAATTTCAGATCAGAGAGCATGTATTTTTGAAGTTATCACCATTAAAGGATATCATGAGATTTGGAAAGAAAAGAAAACTTAGTCCTAGATTTATTGGATCATTTGATATTCTAAAGAAGATGGGTGATGTTGTCTATAAACTGGCTTTACCGCCGAATTTTTCATATATCCACAATGTGTTTCATGCATCCACGCTAAGGAAGTACATGAGTGATCCTTTTCATGTGTTGAATTTGAACCACTTCAAATCAATGAAAACTTGTCTTATGATAAGCAACTCGTTCAGATCTTAGACATGAAAGAACAAGTTCTTCATTCCAAGGTGATTCTGTATCTGAAGGTATTATTGAGGAACCATCTATAGAAGAAACAACTTGTGAAAGTGAATATGAGATGAAGGAAGAGTATCTGCACTTATTTCGCACTCAAGGTATGTCAAATTCAATGACTGAATATATTTGAAGGAGGGGAGAGTGTAATACTTCACATCATGACACAAATATTATTGTACACATGTCACACTTATAATGCTAACACATGTCATATAAGTTCTGTACACACATAGGACCACTTAAAGGCACATATGTTGATCTAAACATTGATACAACTTTAGAAAAAAACCAACAAAAATGTAGAAAAAATTTGTGAGTGAAAATTATACCTTTGGATAGGCATGAAAGTTTAGAGTCTTATGCAACAAACGGTGAGTGAAACGGGAAAAAAAGTTAAAGGCAATTTACTAAGCAAGGAAAAAAAGGTCAAGGACATGACAAGTTTTGAAGTTATCACAAACAATTGGGATAACTTCATAAATAAATTTGTATCAATACCATAGGAATCACCATAAAAATAATATATGTTTGGAAAGATCAATGAGTCTACTTTCCAATGTGGCAAACAATGAGTGAATTAAAGTTTCCTAGAAGAAGTTATGACAATTTTTTACCAAGTGTATGTCGTCTCGTATGGTCTAAATCAATAGATTTTGAGGTAACTTTAAAAATACACCAATACAAAATCTATGATGAATTAGTGAGAAAACTTTATGTGCTTAGAAAGGCATTAAAGTCTAGTTTCTAACAAAAAAATTGGTGAGTGAATAAGAGTTTTGTAAAGAAAGTTATGGTTATTTTCCCACCGGGTATCTGTATTGGAAAAATTATGGGTAGGATGGCGTCATAAAAGTAGACAATTCTATACAACCATAATTTTTGTAAACTTTTAAGGACCTTTTCACTAGAGATTTACCTAAACATGAAATTAGGGATTAAGGTTGCTATTTAGACCTATAAAAACATAGATTACTGTCTGTCTTGCTCTGCTATTGTTATTGTTCTTTGATATTGTTGATCGTTTTCTGCTATAGTTTTATTATAAGCTATCCTTGATCCTCAAAGGGAAAACATTGATGATGCTCAACACACCTGACTTATAGTGTGAATGACCTTTTTACTAGGAATTATAAATGGTTGTCATGTGGTTCTCAACGAAGATAAAATTGGTGAATCATGTGGCTCTTCTTATCAGAGATAAAATTGGTGAATCATGTGACTCTTTTTATTAGAGATAAAATTAGTAAATCATGTGGCTTTTCTCACTGCAGATAAAATTAGTGAATCATTTGGCTTTTAACACTACACATTAAATGGTGTAATTGTTATCTGTATTAACTTATGAAATTGTTACCTGTAATGACTTATGAAATTATTATTTGTATTGGTTTATGTATCTGTTTTACATGTTCTATTCAGTTCAGTTCAGTTATATGTGCCTATTTTGTTCATTTTAGATTGTTTATATGTTTATGTCTTTTAATGGTTTTAGTTCAATATATGTTTTTGTAATATTTAATTGTTTAGTTTCGTATATTGATAAAAATATATGCAACTATCTATTTTGCTTTAATTCATGAAAAAGTCTTGATCCATTATTCCTTAGTTTATTGTTACCTATTTAGTTTTTTAAGCTCACTTCAAATTTGACACCACAGATGATGAAGAGATAACTGTATTGCGATATTGGCAGACATGATTGGAGAGTTAGAAGATTGAATATATGTTATGTGATATTACTTTATTTTATTTTAGTTTAGTATTTTATCTCAGTTTTTTTTAAAAGAATGTAATAAATTAGAAGATTTTGGTTTAAGCTTGATATTTGATTTTTAGATGATGATTTAATTTATGTCAAATTATTAGTTTAGGTGAATGAGAATGCTAAGACCTTATTATGGATTATTTTTAGATTTATAGAATTATGGAAATTTTATTATAAGTTGATTATGAGATATATATGGTTATGATTATGATATACAATTCCACTATGTATGGATGAGTAACAAATTTATATGGAATTTATAAGTTAAGAATGAATGATTGAATGTTAAATGTCCTATACTAAAATTCATGACTCTTTTGATGTGGGTTTTGGGGCACGACATATCTAGTGATAGATTAGTTGCACATCATTCTCCAAATAAATATAATAGAATGTTACTATTGCCAACATCCGATCATTTGACCTATAAGTTTCATCAAGCTGAACCCATTAATCATAGTTGCCATGCCAACATGTGTTGTAACTGATATACCTCTAAACTGTCGAAGGACATTTTAGTAACTTTATGTAAAAAGGCTATTTTTATGTACCAAAATACCTTGAAGATACTATTTTCTAATTGTTGATTGTGGATTGGAGATGTCCATGGATCTGTTGTGCCTACTTGCCTTCTATGATATGATTACATGATGAGAACAAATCCTCTACAACAAGTTTAAAGTATTTTAAGGGTGTGCTTGGATTTAACGAATTGGAAGAGTGGAAATGGAATTGGGGTATCCAAATCCATTTTCGTCGTTTGGGGTCGATTTTAAGTCACGGAAATGAATTTAGGTCAAATCCATATGGAATTAGAATGCGAAATTGAAGCACCAAATCGACGGAATTGAAATAACAACCCATAGGCTGTTATTTCTACTTCCTTCTTATGAATCGGTGTGTGACTAAAATACCCTCCTCCCTCAAGTAATTGTGAGGGTTTTTTTTTTAACAAAGTACCCAAAATGCCTTGTTATTTTATTCATTGACCAAAATACCCCTGATTGCAAAATCTAGCTTATGTTAGCTATGTTTCAAGTTCATTCAAATGACTAAAATACCTCTTCCCTCAACTAACTTTGAGGAGTTTTTTAGCATGCAAAGTATCAAAAAAGCCCTCTATTATTTTATTAACTGATCAAAATACCCCTGAGTAAAAAATCTAGCTCATGTTAACTATGTTTTAGGTCTATTCAAATGACTAAAATGACCACTCTCAATCAATTGTGGAGAGTTTTTTAACATACAAAATAGCTAAAATATCCTTTGTTATTGACCAAAATGCCCCTAAGTGAAAATCTAGTTCATGTTAGCTATGCTTTATATCTATTCAAATGATTAAAATGCCCTCCTCCCTCAAACATACTGCAAAGAGTTCTTTAACATACAAACTACCTAAAATGACGCCTGTGATTTTATTAATTAATGAAAATTCCCCGAAGTGGAAACTGTGATCATAACAGGACATGTATGAAATTTCAATTTTGGGCAGGAGTTTTAATTTGCGATAAGTAAAGACAAGATTAAAAAATTTAGGTATAAGTTAGACGTGTTTCTTCACGGGTTCGTTTTGTTGGCACGATATCCTCTGCGATGCCCCCTTGTGCGACACCCGTGAGGCAAGACACAAGGGGACCCATTCACTTTTGGGATGTTCCATCACCCCCAAAAGTGAATGGGTCCCACCCCCTTGTGTCTTGGCTCAGGGGGTGACACAGAGGATATCAACCCCGTTTTGTCTAGTTGGAAAGTGGAGGTACTGTGCTAGTATCTACCCAGCACGAGAAGGGTACATAAATAAATATAGAGTAGTTAATTATTTTGTTTTCCTATAATACCCTCTAATGACCCACGTGTATTTAACAAAAACGCCCTTGTCAGGCCTCGTGTCACAAACTGATTGAGCGTGAAATCATCTACACCACTCCCCCTGATGGGACACTCAGAGGGGAATAAAAAATCTCCAAAAAGTGAATTGATTCCCCCCCTGAGTCTCCCATCAGGGGGTGGCGTAGATGATTTCAGCCCTACTGATTAATGGTCTGATTGATAGTGGCGTGATGTCCCTCTATTATGATTGGAGACTATTCAAACCGTTTTTCACACCGCCCGCCCCATTGACAAGGAAAACTCCTTCGTAGAGGTCTGAACGTCGCCAGGTCAGTAAAGTATCCACGTGTCAGAATTAGAAATGTCTGACTCAGTTCCCTCGTTTTGAAATGCTTTTAAGGACACGGTGATGATGACCCACTTTCCACTAACTTGTTTTACCGGTGGGCTGTGGCGAGTACCGAACACCTATAAAAGAAGAGCCTCCTACGATGCATGGGTAGAATGTGAGCTTAGCCTCCTAGGACTTCAGTCATCATCGCTATGGAGGAAGTCTGTAATGATACAGTTCTCAATATGGTAGCAATGATGGAGGAGAGAGAGAATGTTGCTTTTGAAAATAATGAAAAAACAGGCGAAGAAGAAGAAGTGCTGGAGACTCAGAACCACCAACACAAGAAAGACAAGTGTTTTGTTAGGATGGATTCACTCGATCAAGAGGCCTCTAGGATCTCAGGAATGGTTACCGGCAACAAGGCCACTAAGGTTTGAATTAGAAAAGCAAGACAAAGAAAATGAATTATGTTGATCTTTTTCTATGTGAATTTCTATCTAATTCATGGCCTTTTGCTCATCTTCTTTACGCTTTCTGAAGTTGGTTTTGGATTTTAGCTCAAGTGTCGGATTATTCTAAGGGTGGCAATTCGTGTTGGTGGGTCAGTATCGTGTGTTATCAAGTTAAGGGTATAGGCCTATATGGGTCAATCCGTAGATGACCCATTTATTAATCATGTCAAAACGGGTCAAGCATGATTACAATAATCCATAACTCATTAATTTTGTGTCCAACTCATGCTGGATTCGTGTTGTCGTGTCAAACATTGCCACCCCTAGATTATTCTTGTAAAGGTCCTAACGTAGATGAGTTTTGGACTTTTTCTAAAACAAAGCAATTAACTATCTCTCCTAAGAGGAGAATGATTGTCTGTTTTGAGACAGACCTCTAAAGGCATGCCATTGATTGACATGGGATGTGTTTTTGAATTTGATGTCTTTTATTGACTACTTACTTTTCAACTGAACACATTTTTGGACCCACTTACCCCCAAACCCCCCAAAACAACACGTCTGTTTATAATTCACCAAATACACTAACATTTGCTTCGCTCCTAAAATCCTAATTAAGGTGATAGGAAAGGTTAGTGTTATTATACTTGACATATATTTTAATACTCCCCTCAAGAGGAATACTCTTGAATGCGGTGTGCACACTCCCGCACTCCAAGGGAAAGATAGATTTGAGACCCAGGAGAATAATTTCATCCCCACAAGAAGATTTAAATTTGTGATTTAAAACTTGTTCTGATAACATGCATCTTAAACAAAGCAATCAACCATCTCGCCTAACCCTAATGTGATAGGTGAGGTTAGAGTTTGTATCCTTAACATATATTTTATTACTTTTCTTTCTTGTTGGTTCGATTAACGATATTAGCGGAGCAAGAGTATTTCAGCTGCTATTTTCTTTGTGAATCCTTCTCAAATGGTTGTCTTCATGTTCTTTTAAGTTTCTAAGTTTCTTTTGGCGACTCTTCAAATGGTCTAAAGATGGATTTTTATTTATTTTTCCTTCTTGACGTATATAAGTTGCTCTTCTTCGTTGTGAACCCTTTTTAAAGTTATAGTATATGCTCTCTCTCTCTCAGTTTTTTGTTCAATTTCTATAATTTACTAAGTGGGCTTGGTTTTGGCTATTAAGCTTTGTATGTTCTTTGATAACTGAATAGAAGATACTGGTATTTATTTATAAAATTGAAGTATCCTCTTTTGCTTTAACAGGTACTATCCATAGCTGCTGTAATGAAGCTAGCGTACCAAAGCATCGGAGTTGTATACGGAGACATCGGAACGTCACCTTTGTACGTGTTCGGGAGCATTTTTGCTGATAGGACCCCAACTCATGACCACATCGTTGGGGCTTTATCCCTCATCATCTACTCTCTTACGCTTTTCCCCCTCATCAAATACGTTTTCATTGTCCTCCAGGCCAACGATAACGGAGACGGTAAAGTAAAAAAGCTTTCAAGAGAGGCACAAGAAAAATCTCTTATGTGTTAATAGAGAGAGAGAAGTATAGTTGTTTACAGTTTCGGTTTCACTTTTCAGGTGGAACCTTCGCCATGTATTCCTTAATTTGTAGACATTCCAAGGTGAGTGCGATTCCAAACAGCCAACAAGGAGAAGATGAGATGAAGCTTTCGGCTTATAAATTGCAGACCCCTAACAAACACTTGAAGAGAGCTGAAAAGATTAAAGAAACCTTGGAGAAAAGCACTTTTGCCAAAACAGCTCTTCTGGTTGTAGCCCTCCTTGGTACTTGTATGGTCATTGGAGATGGGATCTTGACTCCCTGCATTTCAGGTCTCTCTCTCTCTCTCTCTCTCTCTTGAATTTTTTTTAAATGACTTCCCATTTCCTTTGTTTCACTGTTATTTAGATCCGATTTACCTCTAAACACATTTTAGGCTTGAAAACAAACAAGTAGGACCTACCTGAAGTAACCCACAGACCAATCACTATAGGACATCATGTCCACTGGGTTTTATATTTATTTATTTTGGTCAATTTCTTTGTTTGTTGTTACTCAGCCAAGTGTATTTTCTAACTTTTTTTTGGTAAAGGCTTTTTTTAACTTTGGAAAAGCTAAAACAAAAAAACAGTTTTCTCCAATACAAAAAATAAAGTTAATAGAAAAGATAGCAAGATTCAAAAGAGAGGTAGATATAGCAGTAGCACTTCCTCTTTGGATAAAATATGAATAATTTAATTGCAGTGGAGTCTTTTAAATGTACAGCTATAAGCATATAAAATCGTGTATTTATAAAATCATAAATGAAGTGTGCATATCCAGTTCCCCTTTTTCATGGAAGGAGGACTTTGGGTCACAAAAACAACTCATCAACTTTCTAAAGTGGTGTGGTCTCTCTCATGGCCAATTAGGCAAATTGAATATTTGGGTATATCATCTACTTATGAGTTATTTTTTTATTCAACTTCGAGTTCTTGGGGACCAGTAACTTCTCCAAGATACATATTGGGATTAGAATTAATTCATTGGGTCCCTCAACTAATTGTCCACTTGTAGAGAAAAAATAGAATGTAGGTAGAATTTCCTGTACATCTTAAAGTAGACTTGACATTTTTTCTCTGAGTTTTCAGTTTTCATAACTGAATAGAAGATATTGGTATTTCTTCCTAGCTAGGCAATTGTCTGTATGTTTAAGTGTCTAATATTTACTTTTGGTTTCGCTAATATATATGAATGACTTATTTCAGTTCTGTCAGCCGTGGATGGATTGAAGAATAGTCTAAACGAAGGTAGACAAAAATTTCCAAATTTGGAGTGATTGACCTTGGATATTTGTTATTATTTAGTCTAGTCACGGATCTTTTTTTTTTTTTTTAATTCATTTTCTTGTTTGTGTGCTTCTCAGATGAAGTGGTGATGATTTCTGTAGCCATTTTGGTGGTTCTGTTTTCGATTCAAAGATTTGGAACTGATAAGGTGGGGTACTTGTTCGCTCCCGCAATTGTGATCTGGTACTTATTCATTGGAGTTGTTGGGATCTTCAACTTGATCCAACATGATTCATCAGTGATGAAAGCCTTCAATCCGGTTTACATATTTCGATACTTCAATGGGGACACAAAACAAGCTTGGATTTCTCTTGGAGGAGTTGTCCTCTGCATGACTGGTATGGCCTTACATGGATCAAGTACTAACTCTGACCCGACCAGCACAACTCCCTGATCGATAGACTAATTTTCCTTTTCTTTCCTGCACCATTCACCCATTTAGTCTACCCAAATAGAATCACTGGATCAAATTATTTTATAAGAGACTGCATGTCTCTTAGTTTTAATTCATATAATGCTAAGTCTCCCCTGGTTTGATGAAACAGGAACCGAAGCTATGTTTGCGGATTTGGGGCACTTCTCTGTAAGATCAATTCAGGTTTGTGTTTGTCAACTTATAGCCAAATAATTTAGTCTCTTCAATTCAGCAGATTATTTAATTTCCCAATTTCAGCAAAGATTAATGACAAGAATTGAATACTTTAGCTCCTAACTTTCTTTTATTTGATTCTTGTTACATTATTTCTCCAGATTGCATTTACTGGCTTAGTGTACCCATGTCTGGTCTGTGCTTATGTTGGACAAGCTGCTTATCTCTCCAAGTTCCCAAGTAATGTAGATGATGCTTTCTACAAATCTACCCCTAGTAAGACTTCTTCTCCTCTTCTGCCTAGTCAAGGTTTATTTACAGTGGTTTTAGTAACTGAACTGTTCTGCTCACATGCAAAACAGAATCTGTCTATTGGCCTATGTTTGCGATTGCTGTGATGGCATCGATCATTGCAAGTCAGGCCATGATCTCCGCAACATTTTCCATTGTGAAGCAGTTGATGGCTTTGGGTTGCTTCCCCAGGGTCCGAATAGTACACACCTCACACAAGCATGAAGGCCAAGTTTATATTCCAGAGATCAATTTCTTGCTCATGTTTGCTTGCATCTTGGTCACAGCCTCATTCAAGGATACCACTAAGATTGGGAATGCTTATGGTAACACCTTCAAAATCTCATAATTTTACTCTTCCATCACACTATTTTCCTCACTCTCTATATTAATCTCTTCATTTTTTGTAATACTTCTACAGGGATTGCTGTGGTTGCAGTTATGTTGGTTACCACCTCTCTGCTTGTCTTGATAATGCTGATGATATGGCAAACCAACCTTCTCCTTATCGCCCTCTTCATTCTAGTCTTTGGTTCCTTTGAGCTACTCTACTTCTCTTCAGTCCTCTACAAGTTTGATATAGGTGGTTACCTCCCTCTCTCGTTCGCCGCAGCACTCTTCTTTGTAATGTATGTCTGGCACTACGTCCAGGTAAAGCGCCATGCTTTCGAAGTTGAGAAGAAGGTCCCAACTCAGTACCTAACCAACCTCGGATCTGGACTGGGCATCACAAGAGTTCCTGGTGTTGGGCTTCTTTACACTGAGCTGACTCAAGACATCCCAGCCATCTTTTCTCACTTCCTTACCAATTTTCCAGCCATACACTCTGTATTAGTCTTTGTCTCAGTCAAGTACTTGCCGGTGAACTTGGTCCCTGCCAATGAAAGGTTTTTGTTAAGGAGGGTTGGGCCCAAAGATTACAAGATGTATAGGTGCATAGCAAGGTATGGGTATCGGGACAGAAGGGTTGGGAATGAGGAGTTTGAGAACTTGTTGATGGAGCGTCTCAAGTCATTCATCAGGGAGGAGAATTTAGAGGGCTTGTGCGAGACAGCCACAGGAGTAGGTGGAGGAGAAGAAGAGATCCAGTTCTTGGAAAAGTCAAGAACTTCAGGGGTAGTGTATATGTTAGGTCACAGTGAGGTGAAGGCTAGTAAGGATTCTGGTCTGGTGAAGAAGGTGGTCATAAATTATGTGTATGACTTCTTAAGGAGAAATTCCCGCCAAGGATTTGTGGACCTGCAGATTCCAAACAAGAGCTTACTAAAAGTAGGCATGAACTATTACATATGACTTGATTTATGGAAAGTTGCTCTTGTAAAAGTTGGCAATGAAGAACATGTGGCACAGAGTCTTAAGTACTCCAGAAGGCTTGGAAATGAAAGCAGAGATATATCTGATCTTTGTAATATTGAGATTATTTAGGCTGATATTGATTGTTGCCTTATTAGGGTGAGAGAAGAAAAGAAATGATCATCATTGTTCTCTTGAAATATTTTGTTGATTGATTGTATTAAGGTAATATGAGAGAAATTACTGAGAAACCTAATTTTAGCTGATTAGTTGTGCTAAGAAAATTCATGATAAAATTAATCATGTTTGAGGGTTTATGTATCATATCCACTTGTTATAAGTTCTCATTAATATAGACTACTGTTATTGCCTAAGAAATATTCAAATTAAAGTTGTTCCCGTGCCCATCCACAGATCAAATTTTTACTAAATTGTTCATAATAATATCATCTTATATGAATGATTTGGGCTTTGCTTAAAAGTTAATTATGCAAAGTTGTCAAAGTATATCTCCAACTGCATAACAAAATAGAAGTTCAAACACATAACATTTATAATCATGACCAACATAGGGCTACTAGAAAGAAAGAAAAACCAAGTTGAAGGGCCGACACACATAATATCAAAATCTCATGCTAAAACTATACTCTGGAAATTATATTGTCAGGGGTCACTCCTATCAACAAATGTAAGCTATCAGTAACTTTAAAATGGGGAAAGATAAGCTAGGTGTTGGTCGACAACAAAACTTTATCTTATCACCGGGTCAAACCCGTGAGGGTTTACCAATTCGGGCTATCAAAAAGGTTCGGGTTCGGTAATGCCTCTAAACCGAGGACTCTTATGGAAAAACAACACCAACCAAATTGATAAGAGAATCTAAATTAATTGAATTGGAAGTACAATGTACAATATAAATCATAGATATACCTTCGAATGGATAGATTAGCCGAGATCGTTCTCTTGGAATCGAGGGAGGACTTTGTTGAATCTGGTTCTACAGGATAGTTTATTTTCCTGGTACAGGACTTTGAGATGGTACATGATCTAACTAAGCCTAAATTATCGCTACTCCTAAGGATAAATAAAATATTGTTGACGATAATGATTGTTTTGATGCCTCTTCTTTTGTTGTCTTATTTGTTTATAGAATCCTTCCCATGACATCACTGCTCCTTCCCATGTTCACTTGCAACCATTTTTTAGTTTGATTTGTGGGACCCCCACTTGCTGACTGGGTTGATCGGTATTTTGTATGGGACAGCTGTTGCTCGTTGTTGAATTCTATTCACTTCGTCTTCCGTATCATATGGCATGCCTCATAACCGCTCACTCATCATTACTTGGTTCCATGTGTCATTCGTTGACTGACGGATTTCAAACTATAGGTTAACAAATGCCCCTGTATGTGTTTGGTCTAAATTTTCCAGATACATGTGACTTCCTTCATATTGGTTTTGGTGCACCCAAACTGAATTAATTATCTTTAATGGTTCACTTTCATAGATGTAACTGATTTAACCAAGTAATCTCAAATGGTGCCATTTTCTAGATGAAATATCTTCTACATTTGATTGCTTTCAAGAATTTCCTGACTTCCAATAATTTTGAACTAAATGACTGATAGTTTCTATGTGGAAAATTGAACCATCCTCGATATCTTCAGTGAATCCTTCTCTTGACGAGTTTATAAATATCAACTCCAAGTTCCTATCTATGTTCATCCTTCTTCACCATGACCATAATCTATCCCCTTTACGACTGTGTCATCAATCCTTGATACTTTGGAGTGGTTTCAAACTTTGTTAAATGTTTGATCTTCATTAATACTCATATTCGCTTGCTCATGAGAATGTTAGTTATTAACTTCTCATGCCATGTTCTCAACTCGATATGCCATCCTTCAATTGAAGAACGGTCGTTTCATCTTAGGTCTCCTTATTTCAAGGAGTTGTATAAGCACACGGATTTGTCATGCAACTTTAGGGTATATCTTGGGTCATGGAAGACTGCCTTATAGATCAGGAGATGACACCATCTGCAACTTTGGAGTTGGAGTCCCCCTCTACATGTGGCACCCCCATTGGATGGGGGTGTGAGCACAACTGAGGGGAGGCGCACTGACATGAGCCCCTTCCTTCCTTGCTTCTTGACTTTGGCCATACTGGGCACTCCTGAGGTATCATCTAGACAAATGGATGCTCCTTATCCAAGTCTCCTTGGCCTCTGACGATGTATTGGTTGAACAGTTTCTGCTGCAACATACTCTCAACCTTTGTTCATCGTCAACCTCGACGCTCTATTTCAACCATTTATGAGTCATTTTGTGTTTCAAGAAGCGATGTATAGTCTTGATATGAGCTCTTAACATCACCTTGATATTTTTTAAGACATTTTTATCTTTAGACATTGTTTACCTTGAGAAGGGTCTTTGTATATTTTGACTTATATGTAATAAAAATTTTGTTTGGACATTTTATCCTTGGATTATTCTCGTTATTGTTAAAGCATTGTCGCATCGAACTCTTTTATATTATAAGACATTCATTGTCCCTCTGTGAGCCATAATATTTGGCTCACATTTGTTTATATATGACATTTTTGCGTTCAAAGTCCTCTTTTAGACGTTGAGGCCCATATAATTCATAGTCGAATCGTACCTTGGTGTGCTTGAGTTGGCACATAGCAATTCTCAACACTTTGTTGTCTTAGCTTGGTTTTTTCCTCGTGGGTGCCCATCTTGCTGAGTTTGGCTTTCCTCCATTCAAAAGTGGTCCTATCTCCTCAAGCGCACCATCAAGTTCACCAACTTCATGTCTCTATCTTTCGTCATGGCCTAAGCAACTTCGATCAGTCATTCCAAGGCCCTTGGGTTTTTTGTTTCTAGTACTAGATCCTTTATTGTTGAGTTTTTTAGGAAATGACTCTTCTATCATGGAGAACTTCCTAATCTACCCTAAGTCCTTAGGCTAAGAGTATGAACTACTCTTTGTGATCTCGACCTTTTACTTTTCTTCACTTTCAAATCTTTTTCTAAAGTCGATGTCATCTCTTAGAGTCGGAGTTGTTGCCTATTGGCTGCCTATGCCCCATATCTTTTTAACTCCATCAAGTATAACATCATCGTTTACCCATGAATTTCCTAGAGACGAGGTGCTCAATCTCACTTTTTGGACCTCGACAGCTTGGATAAGTAATTGTTCACCTCGACACTTAATATTCATGTTTCTTGAGTTAGCACCACTATTCCAGGTATCCCATGACCTTTCTACTCAAGCTTTACACATGATGCTGAGAGTAGCTAAGTCAACTTCCCATAGTCTCGAGACTACAATGGCCCTTTTTTCTGGGTTAATCACCCATTCTTGTGTTCAATAGTTGCTTGATTAGTGATAGAGTTAACAGGTTAAAACATCAACCTAAAAATAAAAAAAAAACTCATTTGATGCACATTCTATACATATTCTCTCATGCTTTTTATTATTCATATATATTTTTTATACATTGGCCATTTGGCATGAGAAAGGTGGTTGTTTTGTGGTTGTGATTGTAGGGATTTTTGACACATAGCATAAGTGATGTCAAGACTATTGAGTTGAACTCTTACCCTTGTGTATTGTTGAGTCCATATATTTGGATTATGGGGAATTAATGTAATTTTTATCTAAATGTGTATTTGGGTTTTGCCATGGAATTGATGAGGAGGAGATTGTTGATGTATGTCAATCTCATGGGCATATGGGTAGTGCTAGGAGTCTTGTAAGTGTCCAATGTGAGCTCACAAGTTCATATCATGAAGCTAAGAAGGACCAAAGGCCCAAGGAAGAGCACCGGGAAAAGGCACACCAAGGGAGATATATAATGCATGCATATCATGTTGTGTATTTAAAAACAATCCTAGATATGGTTTAGGGTCCCTAAGAATACCCAAACCTCGATGCCCAAGGACAACCCAAAGAAATCAGCCCAAAACTAAAATGAAAAAAATTTCAGTAGAAACCCATTTTGAAACTCGCAATCAGTTTCGGTGCAATTTTTGCATCTCAGTCAATCACACCCGAGCTCAAAACCCATAGGCCCAAACTGGTTTCGATAAGAGTTTAGGGAAAATTTCCAAAACCGAAATCAATTGTGAAACCCCAAACCGATTTGGGGCTTGATAGGCACTCGAAATTGAGTGCAAATTTTGCAACCAATTTGGAGTCCAAATCTAATGCGAAACCCCCAATCGGTTTAGAGGGCATTTTTGGGAAAACAGTTTCATGAGATTTTAGGAGAAAGTTTTGAAATTTGAACCCTGTTGTGGCACATCTAAAGGCCCAAAATACTCCTCTATTTGCCATATGTCTATCCTAAGGCCATAGATGCTTCTCCCTACTATAAAAGATACTTTTTCGCTTTAGGGTAAGAAATCTCCAACACTCCAACTTATTTTTGGGAGAGCTAAGAGGCATACTATTTTGAGAGCCCTCTTCACTATGCAAACCATCATTGTCTACAGATTATTGAGCTTTACTAGCTAGCATTCTACACTTCTCTCTCTCATATTATTTCTCTCCTATTGAGCATCACTTCTATTATTAAGGAGAGATTATGGTGAGCACTTTCCAAAGAGGAACTCACCTTGGCTGAGCTCAAGGAGCACTAGAGCCAAGTACTTGGAGCTTGTGGGTAGCGAAGGCATATCAGCTCAACAAGGAGAATCCCACATTTGAGTAACTAGCAACATTAACCATATTGTGGTAATATTTGCTTAACTTTGCATTCATATTCATTATTGTTATTGCTTTGCTTCTACCAAACACCGAAAGCTTGACTACCTCCGCCAAAGACACCAGAAGTAGTGCACACTCACTGGAAACACCGAGTGTTGTTGTCTAGCTTGTCATTAAGTAAGTAGTTAGGTTTGTATATTGACCTAGGTTGTAATAATACCTGAATGAAATATACCTAAGCTCGGTAGTGAGCTTTAGAAGAGTGGACATAGGCCTGAGTGCCGAACCACTATAAATCTTATGTTGTGGTTGTGATTATGTGGTTACTTAGCTCTCTGTTGTTATACTCTATACTACTCTTGCTTAGCATATCTTTGATATTATTCTTGAGTAGTTACATTGAAGCACACACTCATTTATGTGAACAAGTTGAAAAAAGAAATTAATAACAACCACAAGGTAAATTGAAAAGGGGCAAATTAATTGAGAAATCCTATTCAGCCACCCTCTAGGATTACTTTAGTGTCATTTCACCTTCTTCCAACAAGAGGCCATGCATTGATCAACATCTTCATCATATACAAAGCTTTCTCACACTCAGGCAGAGTATAAGCAAACATTGTCAAACTTAGTCGAGGAGAGGGATTTACATACTCAAACTAAGACTGCTTTAGAAGCTAAGATACATTTACGTATAGAGGCCAAGGTCTCACATGATTGCACCCAACATTGGAAAAAAACTCAATTCGAGCTCATTCACTCCCTAAAAAGTGAGCTCAATGACAATAAGACTTCCCATGAAGATTTGGGAATTTAGATGAGGCGTAACAATAGCATGACCTTCATACAAGATCAGTGGATATAGTCATAGGTTCACGAGTTGAGAAAATAAATATTCTCTTTGGGCTACAAACTAGTGCCACCTCCACCACCACCTCTAGTGGTGCCCGATCTATAGATGACATCTTATGCTTTCTATTTCTGATGTATTAGAGTAAGTACCCCCTCCTTTTGTAATCACTTTTGATATGTATATACGTGTACAAAGCTTTTGTTTCCAAAAATCTTGTAGTTAATTAAATGACATGAATTCACCTGTAGGACATATGCACTTGTAAAAGTATTTGGCTACTAGACATAAATGAATGTAAAGAATGATCCCTGCAAAATAATAACAATCAATCCTCATCTTTCAAAACACAGTTAAGCAAGCTACAATAGCTCTGATGTAGAAGGATCAACAGATGTTGAGTTGTCAAATTATGAGTTAATGGTGTTGGAGTATCTTGAATGAGAGGATCTTCGCAAGAAAGGTAAGGATCGGTAGAATTTGGTATAATTGATACAAATTTTGCTATTTATGGAAAGTGGCAGAATTGCATGAAATTTGAC
>JAOXJP010000001.1:18947082-18959197 GCA_025762735.1 Platanus orientalis
GTGCTATTTCATGCGTTTCTTGAAGATAGTCGAGGCCTCCCACAAGATTGTGCAAGGGAGCATGCCAAGCTACCTCCGGAATACAACTAAGCTTGGAATCAACTCCTTGTCTTTTAATGGGCTTGCAAGGCCCAACAAAGATGTAGGATACCTCCCCTTATAATTTATTTTCCTTTAAAGAGTCGGGTGTTAAAAAATGTCCAATTTTGACAAGTCTAAATTTTTCCAAAAATTCGGCAGAGTGTCCCCTTATCAAGTTGGTAAACATATATGAGAACTGAGTTAAGAAGATCACAGTAACACCATCAAACCTTGTGGAGGTTCACTATTGTGAATACTTCAACACTTGGTTAAGGTGTTTTCCAAACCCAAGGATGCATTACAAAGCTCCTACAAGGGAGATGTAGTTCGACAGGCTTGAAAGAACATGTGTTTTGCAACACATATCTAAGGGAGAAAGAGAGAAGATAAGGTATGGACCCTCATTTGCCACCTCCTTCTTTTCTCCCTTCTTCTTGTTCTCGGTGCTCCTCTTCCCTTAGCCCAGATTTTGCTCTTTATTCTCCACTTGGGAGCCCCAAGGCTCTTTTTATAGTGGAAGAGAGGCCTTCGACCATCTCCACCAACTCCACTTGAGGTGTCAACCTCTTGTTGGTCCACATTTAGCCCAGGCATGGGTGAATGAACCTTTGCTAGGCTCGGCATGGGCTATTTCTTGTGTCATACACAAGACTGGGTCAGTTTTGGGTTATCGTGAATGAGCCAAACTCATGGTGAATGGACTTGATCCATCACGTTCGTGCACTTGGTCCACTCATTCCCAAGCCTTGGTCCACTCATTTGTGCACTCCTAGGTTACACCATTAGTGCACTTTGGTTTGGCTCATTTGCAAACTCATGGTCTGCAAATGACTCATGGTCTGATTCATTAACGCACTCATGATTTGCTAATGACCCATGGTCCGGTTCATTCATGCACTCATGATCTGCTAATGACCCATGGTCCGGTTCATTCATGCACTAGTCAAAGTTTAGAGCTATCAATCACGGGTGACCCAGATACCACGAGATCACATCTGGACCATCAAAAATGAATTTTGTAACCCCTAATGCGACTATGATGAGCACATGCGAAGTGCAAAGTGTTCCTTAAACACCCTTAAGCCTAAGCCCTTGCCCTTGCCCTTGCCCGTGCCCGTACCCATGTGCACAAGGTGCTATGCACCTTGCTACATCGTAGCAACCAATAGAGAGAGTGTGAGTCTCTCAAAATACATAAGAGTGATGGAGAGTTGGAACTTATATACTGCATATTATTTTTATTCTAACCAATGTGAGACTAAACAATTGAGAGACAATTTTGAAAACAAACAAATTTGAAAACTTAATTTAAGGAGTTGTTAATGGAGTTCTTAAATGGCATTAATGGTCATATTAATGGAATGTTTTAAATGGCATTAAATACCTTAGTTTTCAACAATCCCCCACTTGTTTTTAAAATTTTCGAAAACAGGTATTAAGGGTTATATATACTTTGGCAATAAACGAGGTCTCTGTGCATCAGTGCATGGTGGATGACCCTAGAACCAGCACCTTGTAGAACATGCTATTATCCATCTGAGAACATAGTGGAGTAATCTAGAATTAGTGTCTCCTTTGATAGACCCAACTTGTTACACACATAGTCCTTTTGAGAGGGTTTACAATACATAAAGCTTAACACTTTATAGTTTGTGCTTTATCTCGGGTTTACTGAGCGCTCTAGAGACAGCCTAAATCTCACAAGAAGTGACTAGCTTCAACACTCAAAAAGGTGAGTTTCTTCTTTGGCATAAGCGACTTGGGTTTTAAGGAACTCTTTTGAGAACTATCTAGTATCTTTCAACCCAATCAGAGCATGTTTCAACTCAACTAAAGTGTGTTTTAACTCTTCTAGAGTATGTTTCAACTCAATACGGGTAATATTTTAACCTACTCAGAGTCAACCAAAACTCATTAAGAGAACCTAGTTCCCATCATCTCATCTACAGTTATGACTACAGGCTTAAACACTACACATTTATAGGATCACCAACTGTAAGAATTCCATAGGAATGAACTTATTTCATTAATAAAATATTTGTGTTTTCTAGAAATACATGGCTTGTTTCCCATTTAACCTTCGAGCAACCAAGTTAGTTTCCCATTGAACATGAACAGCTAGGTTGGGTGTCCATCAATACAACCTTATAGGCTTAACAGTCTCATTCCCTTCGACGTTTTAGAGGTTAACTCTTTCCCAAGACCTTTGGATAGAGGATCTGCCAGATTCTGACTAGTCTTCATATATTGTATTGTGACAATTCCATTGGTTATCAAATCCCTCATATGACTATACTTCATCCATATCATCCTGGACTTTTCATTGTAATTCTCACTGTATGCTTTAACAAAGCCTCTTAATTATCACAATATATGGTTATAGGTGGAACCGGCTTGGTCTAGATTGGTATGTTTACCAATACATTCCTTAACCATTCTACTTCCTCTTCGGCTGATGAGAGTACGACAAACTCTAACTTCATTGTTGAATGAGTCAAACACATTTGTCGCTTCAACGCCCAGGAGACTGCATCTCCTGTTAAGGTGTATATCTAAGTAGTCACAGATTTAGAGTCATTCAAATCTGAATTCCAAATAGCATCTATGTGTCCCTCAATACATTCCATAATGGATCCTATAGTTCATTATACTGTTCAAGTACCTTAAAACCATAAACAAAGCACTCTAGTACTCATTACCTGGGTCACTAGTGTATTTACTCATCATTCTGACTACAAAGGCAATGTCAGACCTAGTTCAGTAGATGGCATACATCAATGATCCAATGATCTATGAATACTTGTACTGAGATACACGACAACCTCTGTTCTTTGTTAACTTGACACTAGTGTTTACAAGTATGGATACTCGAGTACATTCGTACATATTGATTCTTTTGAGAACTTTCTCAATGTACTTTGATTGTATGATAACAATCTCATTGTCACTTCTGACAATCTTGATTCCCAGAATCAGCTTGACAACCCCTAAGTCCTTCATATAAAACACTGAAGATAGAAACTTCTTAGTGTTGTTAATGCAATTAATATTAATCCCAAAGATGAGCATATCATCAACATAAAGACTGATAATCACACTTGACTCGCCAGTGGTCTTGCAATAGATGCACATGTTTCCATCATTGGATTTGAATCCATTCCCAAGGAGAGTCGATCCGAACTTATCATGTCACTGCTTAGGAGCTTGCTTTAATCTGTACAAGGATCTTATAAGCTTGCATACTTTATTTTCTTGACTTGACATGACAAAACCTTCTGGTTGCTTCATGAAAATTTCTTCTTCCAGCTGGCTATTCAGGAAGGCAGTCTTTATATCCATATGATGGATAATCAGATTCTTTATAGCAGTCATCACTATCAATAATTTGATAGTTGATATTCTTGATACATGGGCATAAGTATCGAAGTAGTCAAAGTCATTTTCTCCACATCCTTTAGCAACCAATTTAGCTTTAAAATTTTCAATTGTACCATCTAGTTTGAGTTTTCTTCTAAAAACCCAATTGCGGCCAATGGGTTTACAACCCTTAGGTAGATCCACTAGCACCCATGTTTGGTTGGTAATAATGGAGTGCATTTTGTCATCTATTGCTTCTTTCCAGACAGACAATATAGTCAGGACCAAAGTCCTTTGTCTTTCTTTCTCTAGAACTTTTTCGAGGTTTAATTTGCTTGGAACTCTCAGGTTTTCGCTTATTACTAAATTCAGGCTCTCTTACCCCCATTATTTCCTGACTTTTCTAGAACGTAAAAGTGTTCTCAAAGAACTCAACATTGATAGATTCTACCACTATGTGAGGGGAAAGTGTTTCTAGATTTAAAATTTTGAAATCCTTACTACTTATAGAGTGTCCAATAAAGGCATAATTTGTTCCTCTAGGTCCAACCTTTGCGATATGCTCATGCGGCAGTTTAACTTGTGCAAAACAACCCCAAATCTTAAAGTAACCTAAATTAAGTTTCCTTCAGTTCCATATATCATATGGTGTGACACATAGTGTTTTCTAAGGAACACGATTCAAAACATGACATGTAGTCAGCAAGGCCTCTCTTCATAAACTTAGACATGCACTTGAACTTGTCATCATAGAGTTGACCACTTCAGTTAAGGTGAGATTCTTTCTCTCTACAACTCTGTTTTGCTATGAAGTGTACGACGTTGACATTTCTCTTGTAATTCTATGTTCTTCGTAGAACTTAATGAAATTCAAGTCAATGTACTCACCAGCTCGATTAGACCTTAGTGTCTTCATCTTCAAGTTAAGGAAGTTTTTAATTGCAGCCTTATATGACTTGAACTTTTCAAATGCTTTATCTTTCATCCTAATCAAAATTACATCTGTATACTTGGACATGTTGTCGATGAAGGTTATGAAATACCTTTTACCTCCTCTTGTAAGAGTGTCAGTCATCTCACAAATAAAAGTGTGTACTGGATCTAGAACATTCGTTGATCTTTCTATACTCTTAAAGGAGCTATGTGAAATTCTACATTTAGTACACGTGATGCATTTGTTATTAGAAAAATCACCTAGATTAATGATTAATCCTAATTTAGTCATCCTCTAAATTTTTTTGTGATTAACATGTCCTAATCTACCATGCCATAAATTAATTGACTTAGACATGTAAGCAGAAGAACTTAGCATTTGATTGATGGTGTTCAACTTAAACATTCCACAAGTGGCAAAAGCTTTGCCTACAAAAACACCACTATTTGACAATACAACTTAATCAGATTCAAACACCATCTTGAATTCATGCTTAACTAAGAGAGACCTTAAGACGAGGTTCTTCCTAATGTCTGGGTCATGTAGGATTTGTTGCAAAAATATAGACTTCCCATAAGTGAATTTCAACTCAACCTCTTCTTTGCCATTGACACTAGAATTAGCGGAGTTTCCCATGTGCATGTTCATTCCACTTACGACTTTGTAGGACTTGAACATGTTCCTATTATTGTAGATATGACGGGTAACACCTGTGTCTAGCCACCATTCAACTTCATCTCCAACTAAGTTCAGTTTAGTGATCATGACAATGGTCTTCTCTAATTTAGCAACTTACTGTGGCAATTATGAGCCATGTGGCCTAGCTTCCGCACTTGTAACAAGTGAATTTAACTTTCTCTTTCTTGAAGGGCTTCTTCCCATCCTTGGACTATGATTTAAACCACTTCTTTTTTTAGTAGTTTCTTGTCTTCAGACTTATTATCCATGACATGGGCCTTGACAGATTGATCATCATTATTCCTTTTGAGCCTATAGATTTCTTCAACACGAAGATGATGTTTTAAGACTTCCATGGGCAAGTTTTCTCATTTGTGCATCAACCTGAGCTTATAATCTTTCCAAAATGGTGGTAGCTTGGCGATTACAACATTGACTTAATATTTTGGGGGAAGTGGCATCCCAAAAACAAATATCGAATTAGCTATTTTTTGCAATTCTTTAACTTGCTCAAGAATTAGCTTGTTGTCAACCATCTTAAAATTCAAGTAGTTTGTACTTGATACTTATGGCTTCCAGACTCTTCACCCAGTTAACAGCCCTTAGAGCATCCAATAGTTCTCTAATGGTCTCCAACTTATCAGAAAATTGATCAAACAATTCATTAGTCAATGACTCCAAAAGATGATAAGTGCACATTTCATCATCATGATCCTAAATTGCTTTAGCCTGGGTAGCCACCCTTATCCCTACTTTAATGGTGCCTTCGGGGGTAGGATATACGGGGGGATCCTTAAAATGTGTATACTTGACTTTAAGGTGATCAAGTCAATGCAAGATCCAACGTTCCCATCTCTTGTAATTCTTTTCATTAAACTTGTTGGCTTCAAGACTTGGAGGAAAGGGATTCATGTCCGCGCTCTCACTTTTGGCAAGAGTAGACATATCTCCAAATTATACGATCTATAATCCAATAATTCAAAAATCCATTAATTCCACGATCTTAAAGTCAATTACTTTTAATTTAATAAAAATTAAAACCGAGCGACCCAAGACATAGAGATGTTATTTCATGTGTTTCTTGAAGATAGTCGAGGCCTCCCACAATATTGTGCAAGGGAGTGTATCAAGCTACATCCAGGATGTAACTAAGCTCGGAATCAACTCCTTGTCTTTTAACAGACTTGCACAGCCCAACAAAGGTGTTGGATACCTCCCCTTATAATTTATTGCCCTTTAAAAAGTTGAGTTTCAAAAACGTATAATTTTAACAAGTCCAAAATTTTCAAAAATTTGATAGAGTTTCCCCTTATCATGTTGGTAAACATATATGAGAACCAAGTCAAGAAGACCACGGTAGCACCATCAAACCTTGTGGAGGTTCACTATTGTGAACACTTCAACACTTGGTTGAGGTGGTTTCCCAAACTCAATGATACATTACAAAGCTCTTACAAAGGAGATATAGTTCCATGGGCTTGAAAGAACATGTGTTTTGCAACATATATCTAAGGAAGAAAGAGATAAGAGAAGGTATGAACCCTCATTTGCCACCTTCTTCTTCTTTTTCTTCTTTTTGTTCTCGGTGCTTCTCTTCTCTTAGCCCAGATTTTTCTCTCTATTCTCTACTTGGGAGCCCAAAGGCCCTTTTTATAGTGGAAGAGGTCTTCCACCCACTCCACCAACTCCACAAGAGGTGTCAACATCTTGTTGATCCACATTCAGCCCAGGCATGGGCGCATGAACCTTTGACAGGCTCGACATAAGCTATTTCTTGCGTTAGACGGAAGACAGAGAGTGTGAGTCTCAAAATACACAAGAGTGATGGAGAGTTGAAACTTATATACTGCATATTATTTTTTACGAAGCAAATCTTCTGTGATAAAAATGCCTCTGTAGTGCATATGGTGAATCAAAAACAGACATGTATTGTTTTGGGGGATAAAAGGGTCCAAAAAAGTGTTCAGTTGAAAAAGTAGCTGGTCAATAAAAGACATCAAATTGAAAAACACATCATGTGTCAATCAATGCACGATAATAGAGGTCTGTCTCAAAACAGACAATCATTCTCCTATTTTTTATTCTAACCAATGTGGGACTAAACAAGTGAGAGACAGTTTTAAAAATAAACAAATTTGACAACTTAATTAAAAGAGTTGTTAATGGAGTTCTTAAATGGTATTAATGACCATGTCAATGGAATGTTTTAAATGACATTAAATGCCTTAGTTTTCAACATGTAGGGATTGACCGCATGAATAGGTTCTTAGAGAATAATATTCCTCTTTCATTCCAACAAAAGATCACATGACTATCCAAGAATAAAATTTTTAAATCCAACTTAATTATCTTTTCGACTTCAATTTATTAGCTGAATAGGTTACTTACATATTCTTACTCAATCTCTATCATCATCCAAGTCTCTCTTGCAAAATCCTTGATTGTAGCTGTAGATACAACTACATGATGCAAAAGGTTCTTCCCTTGTAAAGGTGGCATAGGACAAAAAATGCACATAAACAGGCTGTTATGTTCGATTTTAAAATATTTTGTTTTTAGTTTCCCAAAATCTCTACCATTAATTAGGTAGAGAGTGCATGGATATAAAACCTAATAAACAATGGAGAAGATCCGAAACGGTGAGAGTGAACCCGATGTGGTCATCGGAGGTTCCAAACTCGAGGCCAAAAGGTTCCAAACAACCATTTTACTATTTTGGACTACGCGATTGTCCTCTTCTATTTTTTCCCACCGTTTTTTCCTTCTTCTTCTTTTCTTTTCCTTTTTTTTATTTTTTATTTTTCGTAAGAGGAAACTTGAATGAAACCAGCCACACGTTAAACCTCTTATCTCCTCTCTATTACCGCGCCGGATTTGGTAAGACAACTTAAATGAGAAAAGAAATAACCAACTTGGAGGTTTGTTGTACTCCTTAAGCACTTAATTTTTTTTCAAGCTAAGTATCTTCTTATTATAGATAATTCATTGGAGAATTAACTGAATCTTCTTATTATGGCCAGATGAATTGGAAGAAATTATTATTTGCCAATTCAGCCTTAGACGACGATGCCCATGGTAGAAAAGATAATCAAATCTCACCGAATCAATATCAGTGCATAACCGAAAAAGAAAAAAAAAAACTTTATTTCACCTAAAAGCAAATTTTTTCTCCATTTGATAAAACAGTCTCAAGAAAACTATCGAGTGCCTTAAGGGAAGACCCCTTATGATCACCCTCTTCTCTAACTGAGGCTCTAATCTTTTCTGCAACTTCAGTAGCTCTCCTCTTCATCTCCTCCCCTTTCCCTTCATTACCCATCACCTGTTTAATAACCTTCTCCACATCCCCCCTCACGACGGTACCATCCACTCCCCGGGTCAACTCCACGCACACCCCTATCTCCTCCATCATCATCTTTGAATTATAAGCCTGCTCTCCTGCCAATGGCCACCCTATAATCGGCACGCCTTGGCTCAAGCACTCCAACACAGAATTCCACCCGCAGTGGCTGAGAAACGCTCCCGTTGACTTGTGCGAAAGAATCTCTAACTGGGGCGCCCATCTACGCACTATCAAACCTTGTCTTCTCGCACTTACTCTTTCTTCGAACCCTTCCGGCAACCACTCTGCTTGAAACTCGCCTTTCAAATCGAACCCAATAGGAGGTCTTACGACCCAAATGAAAGGAATTCCACTCGCCTCGACACCCAATGCGAGTTCCATCATTTGGGTTGCAGTGATTGTGTTCTGAGAGCCGAATGAAATGTACAGAACCGAGCCCTGTTGATGTAAATCCAGCCATTTCACGCAATCCTCTGTTGTGATACCGAGTTCCCTTCCTGAGCGTAAGTGGGACATATTCGAACTAGTACAAGAAATTGATGTTGATGAAGAAGGGGTAATTAAAGCTGGAGGGAGTAGAGGCCCAATAGCCCAAACTTGAAGTCCTGTGTATTTCCTCAGTAATTCCAATCCGAAAGGCTCTATCTCCTCCACGGTATTACTCAACATACCATTCGAGCTCAAAGCAAAAGGTATCTGTTTCTGGAAAAAAGTACACATAGGGTGGGTATCGTCGGCGGCTCTCAACACAGGATGGAGTTGCGATCGATGGAACAGAATCGTTTCCGGGAAGCCCGGCACGGTGAATTCCTCAGAGCTGGTAGCTCGGTGAGGGAGATTCAACCAAATAGAGAAGTAGGCTGCCGTGCCGTAGCCTCCGCAGGTAGTGAAAGAAATATGGGGCGTACCAACGCTTTTCGCAACGTTGATAGCCCATCCCATGAAGACGTCCGATATAATGCACAAAGGTGTTCGACCGTCTTCCTCAATGATGTTAGAGACGAGGCGGTGGAAGGAAGGTTGGAGGGTCTGTGACGCTTGGAAGAGAGCTATGATGTGATGCATAGGCAGGGAGTCGGTGTTTTCGGAATTGGGTGGGAGGCCGTGGTCGGTGCTGCAGAAGGGGAGCTCGGCGAGGCGGATGGTGGTGGTGGTGGAGTCGGAGGAAGGGATGGTGGATCTGAGGTATCGGATGTTAAGAGGGGTGTTAGCGATGGTGATGGTGTAGCCTGTGCGACGCTGGATTTGCCTTGCTAGTGCTAAGAAAGGAATGATATGGCCCTGTGCCATGAAGGGAAGCATTACTATGTGCATGTGCTTGTCAGAATTCATCCTTTCTGTATCTCTGGTTTGTGGCACTTGCGAGACTCTTGGCTTAGTTTTCTCTCAAGATGGCTTTCCTCCTGCTCCTGAAGAAGAAAACCTTAAATCAAGGGGAAAAATCCTTCCGTCGAGATATTGTTCAATTGGGGGCACTGTTGGATTGAAGTATGCTACGTGGATAGGTAAATATTGTTCAACTCACTTTTTGAGATGTCACATCACCTCCAAAAAGTGAATTGATCCCCTTTCTGAGTGGCCCTTCTTGGGAGGGTGTTGGCGCAGAGGATATCAGCCCCGGACTTGTATCCTCTGTGACACTATAAGGTGAGCCACGGTGAGTCACGACACAATAGGGATGGAGCCCTCAAAATGGGTCCTGAAATCCTCTTACTCCCCCCTCTACAACACACAAGGGTTGAGGCAGAGAGGGGGGGGGGGAAGTTGTCACTTCACCCCCTAAAAAGTGAATTGATTCTCCCCCTCTTTTGGCTCCCGAGTGTCACATAGGGGGGCAGTGCAGAGGATATTGCCCCCTCAAAATGTGTATGGGTCTCACACCGCCTTTGTGTCTGTGGCTCACCTTATGGTGATGCTGAGGATCCAGCTCCATGTTAAACTACCATACACGTGCAACGAGTGCCTACTAAACGTATCTTATAGGATTGTGAATCATCTCCGGAATGGACAGGTACCTTTCCATTACCAATCAGTTCATGACATGTGGCCTGACAAAGGGTGTTTGAATCAATACACCTGGGGCAAAGAGGGTATTACAGTAAATTTCAAAGGATAAATACGTGTGTATTTATCAATAAGCAGAGAGACCGGAGTTGTGCCTGTCCATTCAGACTGGTGATGATGTTAAAGTACCTTAAAACTCTTACCAAATTGGTTAGAATTTTAAATGTTTTGTATACGTGTCAAGTTTGAGAGCAGTTCTATGTTTGTGTGTTTTTAACTTTATGCAGAGGATTTGGACTCGGTTCTGGTAGATAGGATGGTTAGGATCTAAACTCAGAAAAGAAAATATAGACGGCTAGGATCATTTGTATAATAAATGCTGTTCGTACTCCACAATTGTCTGTATTTTGGATCAAGTCATTCCGGTGGGGCTGTCTCTGAGTTGGAAAAAGTAAAGAGCACTGATAGAAATTGACAAGAGCAACAACCACTATGGAATGCGCATATGCTCCTGGCTCGATTAATATTCGGAAGAGGTCTTCTTGAAAGTCACAAAAGAACAAATCCACATGGTTTAAATTTTTGTTTTAGAGAAGGGATCATGTTAGGTAAACACGGCAATTACATCAATCCTGAGTTTGGCAATCAATCAAAATGGGCATTGAGTCCTCACGCCCTAGTCACCCCTTGCTTTGGGCTTTGGGATTGTTTAGCGTGAGCTATTTGGATTCTGAATTAGGTTCAGGTTGGGAAAAAATAAAAAATAAAAAAATCTGTGTCGGTTTTAGATTTGGACAACCCATAACCTTGAAATGCCTTTCAATCGCTCGTGAATGGACTGCAAGGGAAAAAGCGCATTATTGGAGTGAAGTCTGCCACAAGGATGAATTAGTATTTTGCCTTTACAAGCCAACTTTTACAAGTGGATTGATTTGTTAAAAAAGAAAAATAAAAAAAAAGAGAAATTTTGTCTTAATTCTAAAAGAGTTAAGTCTTTGGCCACGACAGTGAATTCTAAAAGGATCTCACTTCCCAATTTCAACAGAGATTTAAAATCTCCTTCTCAATGACTAAAAGTCAGGTTTTCAGCAGCTAAAAATTGTGATGCCTAGCCCAGATCGCTCGACTCCAAATCATCTAGGACACGATTCCGGAAATCACGGGAAAAAGATTCAAAGTACTGCTACAGTATTTCTAAAAGGAATCTACTATAGTATGATGAACAGTAGCCCACCGACGCTACAGTTTCCAACAGAGACAAAAGTCCACAATAAAAGGTGAATAGTAAAGAAACCTCGTGATTAAAACAGTGAAGAGGAATCTTTATCGACCTTTCCGGACTTCAATCAAATTCAAGTCCGCGGACTTCAAAGGACTTTAATTCCGCCTCTCAAGTCTATAAATTGAGGCCTTCTTCTCATTGTAAAAACACGCAAGAATTTCTGAGTGCTTTCTTTTGTTCTTCTTTCAAAGTTTTTATTTGAGTGTTTGTTTGGGAAGTACTTGTGAGGTTTGTAAGAGTGTTCGAGTTCTTCCAGTTTGCTTCCACCTACTCTCTTTGTAAGTTTTCTTTTATTTGTTTACTTTTCCTCTACTGTAATTGCTTGCTTGTAATAGTTTAGCAATTAGTAAAAGGTCTTGTAGAATGGTATCAGAGCCATAGTGTTTTATACACGATTGTGTGAGGAAAAGCTTTATACAGGGAAAGAGCTTCCTGC
>JAOXJP010000001.1:18959297-18977908 GCA_025762735.1 Platanus orientalis
ACAACATAAAGTTCTACTACATGACCACTACATGTATTTACATTGTTTTGTGCATGGACATTGACAATACATAAGACATAACAGAAAGTGCAATAATTGTTAGTAGACTTCTTATGTGATGGAAAATCAGTCCAATCTGCTTTGGAATAACTTTTACTGCCAAGATTAGCATTCAGCCTATATAGAATTCCTCTACTATCAGCTGCCTTGAATATTTCAAGATTCTAACACAAGACTCCAATGAGACACTATGGGGTAATGCATGATATCGGTTATGGTCATCAGATAAAGTCTTTCCATCAGTCTCTATACCTACCTAAGTCTTTAAATTATTTCCCCTGATTAGCCACTTAATTATATTGTGGATCCATCAATTTATCAATTAGCTTGTCACCAAGCATCCTCATCTCTATCAGAGTCATGGGTGTTGGAAATTTGCAAATCTGATTCATGAGATTTGGATTTAGTGGTTTCTTTGGATATATCTCTCCACCATGTCCCAAGATCCCAAAATGCTTTAGCTTATAAGTTAGCAAATTGGGGGTTGGGGTTGAAAAATGTTTTTGGTTTAAATTTAATGCTGGAGTTTCTGGAGTGATTTGTTTGTTGGCTGCCTTTGGGTAGTTTTGTTGTTTTTTGATTCTCCCTCCCTTCTTTCTCAATAAAATTGTTGTTTATCCCCCCAAAAAAAACTAGGTCTAGCAACTAAGTAGAAATCTGGTCTAGTGTGGTTAGGGTTTGTAAAGTGTGAAGAAGAAGATGAAGATGTATATATGTATTGAGTGGAATATGTATGGAGAGCTTATGTCTCTCACATACATTTTATTTATACTTTAGCACTACAAGTATACCCCACTAGATGTATATGACTAGAATACCTTTGGACCTCTATACATATACCAGCCCATATTCTATACTACAGAATATACTTCCCTCAAGCCGGTATGTCGGTGTCACTCATACCAAGCTTGCCAACAATCTTGTGAAAGCAAGGATCACCCAGACGTTTAGTAAACAAATCAGCCAATTGGTCCTTTGTCTTCAGAAATGGCATACATATCTGCCCACTCTGAATCTTCTCTTGATGAAGTTTCTGTCAACCTCAATTTGCATTGTTTTATCGTGTAGAATGGAGTTATGAGCAATGCTAATGGTTGCTTTATGGTCACAGTACAAACTCATGCGCACTTGTGGCAAAAAGACCGATTCCCTTAGCAAACCCTATTTCTACAAGATTTCACATATGTCATAATCCATGGATCAAAATTCAGCCACTGCACTCGATCTTGCCACTATTAGCTACTTTTTGCTGCAACATGTGACTAGTTACTGCCAATAAATGTACAATACCCAAAGGTGGATCTCTTGTTTGCCACTAATCCTGCCCAATTTGCATCAGTGAAAGTTTCAACTCTATGATTTCCTTGCCTAATATATAGAAGGCCTTTGCTTGGGTTTTTCTTCAAGTACTATACAATCTGGTAGGCTGCCTTAAGGTGGGTGGTAGTGGGAGCATGCATAATTTGACTCGCAACCATAACTGCAGATGAGATGTTGGGGTGGGATAATCATTGATAGGAAATTAACTTCCCCATTAGTCTCTGATATCTCTCCACATCTATCAATCTATCACTCTCATCATCTTACTGTCAGTTATTAGGATCAATAGGTGTTGCACATGGTCTACAACTCAACATGCTGGTATCCTGCAAAACGTCTAGGATAGATTTCTTTTAAGACAAGAAATTTACCCTTTTTGAATTGAGCAACTTTAATCTCAGGAAAATAACACAGGGGTCCTAGATCCTTAATCTCAAACTCCTTCCCTAGAAATCTCTTTAGGTGATTCACTTTACATTAATCATTCTTAGTAACTACAATATCATCTACATACACGATGAGAACTTTCACTTTACCATACTGATGTTTAATAACAAGAGTATGGTATGGTTAACACTGTTTCTTATCATTCTTGAACATAACACCCGAAATCTTTCATACCATGTTTTAGAGACTTTGTTATGGATACTGAAAGCTCAGGTGAGGTTTCATGTACACTTCCTCTTCTAAATCCCCATGTAAGAAGGTATTCTTGACATTTAATTCATCTTTACAACATTAGCAAAAGTCTTTTTTATAGTTAATCACATAGGTTTGAATAGAGCCTTTTGCCACCAACCTAACTTTGTATCTTTCAACTGTTCTATCCGGTTTAGCCCTCCTTTTGGTAAGTTAACTACATCCCTTATGTGTGTGTGTATTTCCCAATGCCTTTTTTTCCTTTTCCATTGCTATCCTCCTTTGTGGCTGGGAAATGGTTTGGGACACTATGGAATAGAAATAAAGGACAAGCGATGCAGCAGCCCTTTACTACTTAGGGAATAATTACTCTCTTTGGAGGCCTAAGCCAAAGTTCTACCAAGGAAGGAAGAAAGTGGATGAGTGTCCATGGTAGGGGATGTTTTTAGGGTCTTTTTTTTTTTAATTTTATCATGTAATAAGGCTTTTAACAGTCACAGAGTAGTGGGTTAATGATTAGGAGTGTTTGTTTTAGGGCAAAATAAGAGGGGAACAAGTGCTGGTTGTGCAAGTCAGTTAGGGAGGGTATTTTAGGTGTTTTAGTATATTTTTATTAAGAGGGTTTATAACTCTGATGGCTGTAACGATTTGAGGAGTTTTTGAATAATAAGAAATTGGTTTTTTGAAACCCATGCGTGGGCTGGTATCTCCGGTATCTCCTTCTCTCACGATTTTCATAGGTAAGGAAATGCTCTTCCTTCTTCAATCTCTTTCATCTTGTTCTCTTATTATTTCACCTTATGCTTCTTACATCTTCTTTTTCAAATTTTCTGCAACTTCAACCTAACCTCCATTGATTCCTTTCTTCACCATTCTCTAACCAATACACCATTGTTCAAACTCTCTCATAACGAGTCTTATAACCCTTGGACGACCACCCTAGAGAGGTTTCCTCTCTCTAAAACCATTTCCCTAATAAATAGGGAGAAGATTAAAGAGGGACAGGCAACACCTTGTCTTGGAGCAGGTTTTTTGTCAAAAATCTTCACACTTTGGAGCAAGCTTTTGAGAATACTCCAGCATTTTTTCAGAGGTATTTGGGCTTACATTAAGAGGTATGAACAAAACTTTGAAAGCTTGATTCAATTGGAAGTGGTGTTTAATTCTTTAGGATTCTATTGAATTCGGGTATAATAGCATATTTGGGGATTTTCAAGGAAAAATTGCTAGATGGCTCAAAAATTTATGAAATTTTTACTAGAGAACCCTAAATATTTGCTTTGCATAACCTTAAAGTTTCAGAATTTTCTAACACTCGTCAAGGGTATTTTCGTAATTTTACCAACTTTCTGGAAAATTGTAGATTTTTCTCTTGATTGAAAATTCCAGATTTTTATTTCTGTGTTACTTTTTATTAATGTGAAGTTGTTATGCATTTCATCCCATTTAGTTCCGCACCAAGAAGAAAGTAGAAAAAGATATGAATGAAGGAGAAAGAGTCAATAGCAAACATGGCTAGCAATAGGATATTGAGTATACAAACAAGTGTTCTTCCTTTGAGCAATAGGGAAGTGTTAATCAAGTTGGGAATCAAAAGTGTGTTAGGAACAATACTTGGAGGAGAGGACACAACTTGGGGAGGCACATATGGATTTGGAGCACCTCTTTGTCTTCTTAAGTAGACTTCTAAAAGGTCTTTCTGTTTGTGTATGACTATTGGCTACCCCTTTCTATGACTACAACCTTTACTGGACTTGCCTTCACCATCGCCTCCGCAATCAAAGAAATAGGGAGGAACATCACCCATCTTTACAATCTCCGCTTGAAGGTGAGTATATGCTAGAGAAAAGAAGGGTACAAACTCAACAATGGTAATATCTATAGAGACAATTCACTTATGAGTAAGGATTGATAACACTTGTATTCCTTTTGGCTTAAAATAAAACAAAGAAAGATGCATTTGAGGGCTTTGGTGTCTAACTTGGACTATCAGACTTAGAAACATGGACATAACAAATGAATCCAAACATCTTAGGGAGAATAATGAAATAAAGGAGGAACATGGGAGAAACGCAAGAAGAGATTTGAAACCAAGGATAAGGGAGGGCATACGGTTCATCAAGGATGTTGCAGTTTAAGGTGAATTAGCCTAAAAGACTTTGGGAACACGCAAAAGTAAGGCACAACTGACCTTTAATATATGATAAGTTTTCCTCTCACTGGCACCATTTTGTTCAAGAGTACCTGGATAAGTAGTTTGGTGAAGGATGTCGTGCTAAGGGAGATAAGAAGAGGAATTCCTGGAAATGTATTCACCACATTATCTGAATGAAACACCTTCACCTTAGAATCAAATTGGGTTTCCACCAATTGGAACATCCATGGTAAAAATTAAGACACAATTGATCTTCAAAAGATGATAATTAGTCCTCTCAGTGATACCATTTTGTTCAGGAGTATCTAGATAAGTAGTTTGGTGAAGGATATCATGCAGAGAGAGATAAGAAGAGAAATCCTCAGGCATGTATTCACCACCATTATCTAGACGAAGCACCTTTACTTGATCATCAAATTGGGTTTTCACCAAATTATGAAACAATTGAAAGGCAAAGAAAACTTCATACTTAAATTTCAATAAAGAAACCCCAGTGGTTCTAGTCTAGTCATCCACAAAAGTCACAAAATACCAAAAGCTAAATAAAGAGACTATTAGGGCTTGTCCCCACACATTAGAATGGACAAGAACAAACGGTGTAGTGCTTCGACTATTACTAGGAAGCTAAGAAGTTATATAGTGTTTGGCAAACTCGGAAGTTTCACAGTGAGAGTCACTTTTGGAAGGCTCAATGAAAACAAAAACAGGTTGTGGGTTGAAATTCAAAGAACTGATAGTATGATGGAAGAAGAGGAGAGGAGAACATAGGAGATGGTTTCTAAAAGGAGAGAGGCTTTGGTTGAGTTTGAGAGGTGATTAAGGTTGAGATCTTTTATCACCAAAAGACTAAGTGCAAATGGTTAAAAGAAGGGAATTGAAATAGTAGTTTTTTCCACAAGGTAGCTTATGGTCAGAAAAGAAAACATTTGATCATAAACTTGAAGGTGGCTAGGGAAGAAGTGAATTTTGAGGATATTGCTAATGAGGATATGCACTTTTATTCCAACCTCTATAAAAAGGAGGATGTGCATTGATCCATCATTGAAAGGGATCTATTTTTGAAGACTTTAGCTAAAAGAAAGCGTAAGAGACAAGACAAAGCTCCAAAGTTCCAGCGGATCTTAAAGGCCTTCCACCTGTCTGAAGTACCAAGACATTTTTTCCAACTCTCTACAATAACTAGTTGCTAGAGAGAAGAACACTTCTTGTAATCTTAGAAATATGACACTCATGGCCTTGAGTGTAAGACTGGTGTTTTCTTCATTGACGATAAAGCTTGAAGCCCGGATTGGAGAGAAAGCTACACAAACAATTTCAAAGAAGAGAAATATACCATCGGACCCTCATTTTCAACGTCAATTGTTAATTAAAGGTCTATGCTCATATAAAGAGTGTAACCAAAGAAATTCTTCCTCATTTTCAATATTTGTAATTTTCCCCTAGTTTTCGTGTTTATTCCACACATGAAATTTGTGTCGACAATATCACTTGATTCTTGATCTACTATAAGGATCAAAAAGTATTTCAAGGGTCATTTATAATTTTATTTTGATTCTCATACCAAAATATATATAATATATATTTTTTGATTTATTTTTCCCTTCTGATCCATTAGTCCATTATGAGTTAGTTATGTCCACAAATATAATTTAGCTGGTTTTTTTTAAACTTACAACTATGTTTCTTGCATTTTGTTTATACACTTCGACTCTTTAGGTACACTTGGCATGTGCTAAGTATGCCATCAATTTTAAATTTAGGGCTATATCCATGTTTGGCATGGATGGTGTGTGTACCTTTTCTTTGCAAACTCTTAATAACTGAAATGCATTATTTTATGTGTAGAAATTGTGTGACCAATCATCCTAACACTTTAAAATCGAGGAAAAAGACCAAAAGAGAAAGCAATGTGTAAACTCATACACAGTAACCAACCTACCAAAACATGGGCATATCATAACAGAAATAATGTGGGTTGCTTAGCACAGCTACTCATTAAAATGCATAGAACTGGCTGTCTTTCATCAAACTTGGCTTGTATAGGTTGACTGGAGTTGTAATATATCGTCTGTAGTCCTAGACATCTTAATTCACTACCATACTAGAAGTGTTTATTTTAGCTGGACCATAATTGGTGACATCTTGGGACTAAATCATTTTGGTCTGTGCTTGCTTTGGATAGATTCCTCAATGCACTTGAAGCTGTGGGTGGGTCATCTTGGCTTGCACAGAATGCAGGGTCAAACAACGTAAGCTCTTGGAATGATTCACTTCATGCCCTCGTTATCGGTATTCGCCAGTTAGGACTCTCTGGTTGGAAGCCAAAGGAATGTATTGCTATTGAAAGTGAGGTGCTTGCATGGCAACAGAAAGGCCTATCTGAAAGAGAAGGTACCTCTAATCCTTATTTTGTGGTTTGGGTAACTAGTTCTTGAATAGCTGAGTTGTTTATGGGCTGCCTTGATACTTTTCTAAGCATGTTCTTTTCCCTCCGGTTCTTTTTTTCTGTGGTCAGGCAGTGAGGATGGAAAGATTATTTGGGCATTGAGACTCAAGGCTACTCTTGATAGATCAAGGAGGTTAACTGAAGAATACTCTGAAGTACTTCTTCAGATTTTCCCTCAGAAAGTTCAGGTTCGCAGCTGTTTCCTTCTTATTAGAGCTTGAACAGTTCAAACTATAATGTCACAGTACTTGGTCTTTAGCATCAAAAGGTTTCTATCATGTCAGATATGCTGGACTTCAGGTTGTGGCCTTAAAAATCTCTGAGCATTATTTTATTTCAATGTTTCTTTTTCTTGAGTAGTGAAGATGTGCTATATACCTGCTACGGGGTCTGATGCGAAGAATTTTTCCAGGCCTGGTGTGCTAGAATCCAGGCTATAGCCCCAATAATAATGCTTAAGGAACTCGATGGGCCCTAGTTTTTGTTTCTAATGCACGTGTGATAGATCCCAGCTAGCTAGGCCAAATCTGGGAACAACAAAATCAGAGTTCTGATATAGAATTCCCTGGGCCTTGCAGATACTAGGAAAAGCTCTTGGAATTCCAGAGAATAGTGTAAGGACGTTTACTGAAGCTGAGATTCGTGCGGGGTATGTGTTGCTATTGTTCAATTTAGTTTACTTGAATCTAGTGTGGCTCCCTACAATAGATCTAATATAGAGTAAATTCATTAATCATTATATAATGGAGCTCCTGATCTAACTATTTCACATGCAAATGTCATCTACAGTGTGATATTTCAGGTCTCAAAACTTTGTACCCTTCTTTTAAAAGCTGTTAGAAGTACACTGGGATCCCAAGGTTGGGATGTTCTTGTCCCAGGAGTCGCAGTTGGAACCATTGTACAGGTAATTTTCAAGTATGCAAAGTAAGAAACATCAATATTATCAGAAAGCAGATTCTCTACCTGTTTTGAAGTATGGCTTTAAAATTCTGGAGTGGGAATATTTAATTATACAATTTGGAAATCGAATAATATGCACAAGGAAAATGCCTGGGCCTTAAACCATTTGATATGAACCAGTCATTCCATTTCAAAACAGCACACAGTAAATTCAAGGCATTTTCATGCATAATTAACCATACAGTAGTCATATAAATGAGTTTCAATATTTAGTAAGTGCCAATTGGGATGCAAGTCAGTTTCAGTATGTTAGATGGTGTTTCATTACATCTCTCCCGCATCAGACTACAAATTAATAATTATGATTGCCTATATTATTGTAGTTGGCCTTTGCCCTAGAATCAGATCCAAAAAAGACAACAGGAAATAACAATTGATTTTCATCATTCAGTGCTGGCAAAAACAAATCAAATCTCTGTTCTAAGAGATGGTATATATATATATATATATATATATATATATAGAGAGAGAGAGAGAGAGAGAGAGAGAGAGAGAGATGTGAATCTTGAGTCACATTTTTGTGGAATTACTAAGTGATGTTCACAATGGCTCCAGTGAACTACTCAACAACGACTTGTTGGTAGTCTGTGGGTGTCGTACCACAGACCTGGGTTCAAAACCCATCTTCACCTACTACTAACCTATCCGAAAAAAAGAAAAAAAAAAAACTACAACAACAATAAAGCCTTTTCCCAGCTACTAGGGGCTGGCTTCCCAAATCTTATTCTGCTATTCTACTCTACAAAAGGTCATTACCCAGTGCTAGTTCTGTAACTACAGGGGTGCTGGGAGGGGTGGTCCGGAGACAGACCTAACCTTTGGCTTTTTTGCACAAAGTGGCTGCTCATGAGACTTGAACCCGCGTTTTCAAGCTGCCATTCCACTCTATCTAGGGCCATATTTTCCGTTGAATCATAAACACTCATGTTTTTCCTCACTACTTCAATACATGCCATTTTTTTCCTTCCCTAGTCCTTTTAACTCCTTCAATTTGCCTCTTATCACTCCTCTCCAGTTAACCCATCAAAGAAAAGAAAAATAAACAAGGCTAACCAAACTTCAAGGAGGTTGCTCTCTGATCCATAGCCTCAGCTTGTCTTATAGATCTCTAACTTCACCTCTGTAATTTACAGATTCTGATAACATTACTTGGTTTCTCTATGGTTTACATTGTTGTGATGTACATGACACATTGAGGTTTACTGTTCACTCAGGTTGAGAGCATAGTCCCTGGATCGTTGCCATCATCTATCACAGGACCTGTTATTCTTGTGGTCAACAAAGCTGATGGAGATGAGGAGGTTTTGAATATTGCTGAATCTTTTGCAATGTCCCAATCTCCTAGTTTTTTAGAAATTAGTTTGCCATTAATAATATATAGAACTCTTACAGTGTAATTAATGCTTACAGGTTACGACTGCTGGGAGTAACATTGTGGGAGTGGTGCTTTTACAGGAGCTGCCTCACTTGTCACATCTTGGTGTTAGGGCCCGACAAGTAAGTCCTTAATGTATGCCCTAGAATGCTAGCTACTTTACAAAAATGATATTTTGAATAAAAATCATATCTCATGGTCTGCAGGAAAAGGTTGTCTTTGTGACATGTGAAGATGATGATAAAATTGCCAAAATCAGAGAACTTGATGGCAAATCTGTGAGGTAATGTTATGTGTATCCCAATTGTGAACCAACATTTTTTTATCATCATTTATATGTCTGAAGATTTCAAGTCATGTTGGTTAAATGCTACTTGAAGCTGTGATGCTCTTAATGTTGGTGAAATCTCAGGTTGGAAGCATCCTCCAGTGGTGTTGATATATCCCCATCTTCGTTAAATAATAGCAAAGAGGATTTAGCTGTAAATAATCTGTCAGGTAATGGGGTTCCAGCCATGGACTCCCCAGTAACTCAGTCTTCTACCTGGTCTAAAGTCAAAGCACCTTACTCGGTACAATTTTATGAACTTAATTTTCGTCGAATTTTAATTTCATATTGATTTGATCATGAAATTGCAAAGGGAAGTATTTTCTTTCAGGGTGCTCCCACTGCAGGAGTTATAGCGCTTGTGAATGCAGATGCTTCCACTTCTGGAGCGAAGGCTGCTGCTTGCGGTCGCTTAGCTTCTTTGGCAGCAATTTCTGAGAAAGGTAAATCTACTTAGTGTCAGAAGTCAAATCTTTTCTTCCTAAAAGATCAATATCAGCATCTTATCTGAGATTAGCTACATGAATATTCTTCTGACATTCCATTCCATCTAGCACCATAATTCGTGTCAAAGCCTGAGCCTTTAAACCATCATTCATTATCTCAATTCACATCTTTTCAGCCCTCTCTTCGTCTCTTAGAGTCTTCAACCTACATCGGATCACTTCTTCTATGTCAACTATTTATTGGGGCTGTTCCTAGGTTCCTCTGGATGCATTCATTTCTTATTTTGTCATCCAATTTTCATCATGATTAGTTGCCAGTCCCATAAGTTTTGGGTTCTCATATTTTGGAAACTTGTCTTATAGTTTACTATCATGGTCTTCAAAATCACAGTTATTAATGAATCAATTCCAGCTGAGGGGAAGAGTAACCTGAATCATCAGTTGTGTACAAATACTCTAGGAGATGTAGGGACTAAGAAAGGTGTCTAATTCTAGATCTCGTGTAGTTCAATAGCATATAGAAACTCCACTCTAACCTAGCTTTTCCATGCCAGCTCAAGTTTGCAGGACTCTTAGTGTATGCAAGATTTAGAATTTATTTGTAGAACAATATCTTTAAGATGGATTAGCCATTGATCATCCAATGTATTGAAAAAAACTATACTTGATTGGACCTAAATTCCTCCACAAAACCCATACATGAATTATTGAATTTCAGTCCCATTGAAATCATCGACTCCATCCCCCCTCTCCCTCCAGCGACGGATCCCAGGTCTATGAATTTCTCTATCAATTCCATTACCTTCTTACCCATGAGGTTCCAACATTTGATCCTTAATTGGCCTAGGAATTTTTCTAGGGCATCCTCAATAAAAGGGTTATTAAACACCCCAACCCCATCACTTGGAAAGAAAAAGGTAGCACCAAAGGAAAGGAAAGATCGAGATGGTGGTTTTTGTTGTTCCCACGAAGCGAAGATCATTCTTCCAATAATCTATAAATATCACCAAGTTATTGTATGGATATGATCTGATATCAGGCATCATCCTCTAAAGAATCAATTTTGAAGAAATATTCGTGTGACTTCTCCATTTACAAGAAAAACCATTAGTTAATCAGGGAAATTTACCACTGGCAACAATGCAGGTGTGTTTTGAGTCCCCTTCAGCCTCAAAGTTCAGAAATGACCAGCAAATGTTTAGGAATGATCAACTGCCTTTATTGAGCTTCTGTGATGGTTTTTGCAAAGTGTCCTCATGCATTATTTTCCGAATGAAAATGGGAATTGTAGAAAATAGCCTTAGGAAGGCTGCATTGGTCTTTTCATCACAATAGCATAAAACAAGGCAGTTGCAAGGCATTTTCAGACTTTGAGGCAGCAGGGGTTTTGTTAAGGGGTAACTAGTGGTGATTTTCCTTACTTATCAAGGGTTATGACAAATTTTAGAACATATAAAGTAATCATGTTTAGTTGAATTCCACTTCTGTTATTCTCTGTCTAATTTTGTTGTTCAATGGCAGTTTACAGCGACCAAGGGGTGCCAGCTTCATTCCATGTACCTGCGGGGGCTGTAATACCTTTTGGGTCAATGGAATTGGCATTAGAAGAAAGTGGGTCCATGGAATCCTTCCAATCCCTTCTAGAGCAGATAGAGAGAGCCAGAATGGAAGGTGGTGAACTTGACAAAGTATGCTCGGAACTGCAGGAATTGATCTCAGCCCAACGTCCCTCAGAAGATACCATAATGAACATAGCAAAAATCTTCCCGGACAGTGCTCGTTTGATTGTCCGTTCAAGTGCCAATGTTGAGGATTTGGCTGGAATGTCAGCTGCTGGACTATACGAGTCAATTCCAAACGTCAGCCCTTCAAATCCAGCAGTTTTTGGAAATGCTGTGGGCCGAGTATGGGCTTCTTTATACACTCGGAGAGCGGTTCTGAGCCGTCGAGCTGCTGGTGTGCCACAGAAGGCAGCTGCAATGGCAATTCTAGTGCAGGAAATGCTGTCACCAGACCTGTCCTTTGTACTTCACACGCTTAGCCCAACAGACCATGACCACAATTTGGTTGAGGCTGAAATTGCTCCTGGGCTTGGTGAAACCCTGGCTTCAGGGACCCGTGGGACCCCTTGGCGTCTATCTTCCGGAAAGTTTGATGGCCAAGTCAAAACACTAGCATTTGCTAATTTCAGTGAGGAACTGTTGGTGCTCAGTTCAGGCCCGGCTGATGGAGAAGTAATCCATTTGACAGTAGACTACAGCAAGAAGCCATTGACGGTGGACTCGATCTTCCGCCGGCAGCTCGGTCAGAGGTTATGTGCTGTTGGTTTCTTCCTGGAGCAGAAGTTCAGCTGTCCTCAGGATGTGGAAGGATGTGTGGTTGGCAAAGACATTTTCATAGTTCAGACGCGACCGCAGCCCTTATAGGAGGAGTTCCCTTTGTTTATTCTTGCTCTTTGTCAAGAGTGAGCTACTACATATTGGGTCCCTGGATTTTATGAGCATATTTCTGGCTGTGGTTGTGAACTGTCAGCATGTATTCAGTTATAGGTATATGAAGTTTCAAAATAAGTACTCTCTTGTATCTGCATTCCAACAGTGACTGGAATAAATGTTGGAACTTTCTGATATTGGCTGAGGCATTCGCATAATGTTCCCGTATATTCTTTACTACGTGCTGATTGAGACCAGGTGATCAAGAACTTGGGGTTGGGTGTTTCTTTTCCTACCCGAGGAAGAGATGTTCACAGCTTGTGTAAGACAAGTTGCCTTGAGATCGACTGTGTTTTATGGCTCCAGTTAGCAAATAATATGTAGGGCTGTCAATTGGGTCGGGTTGGGTTGGGCAAGGGTTAACCCAAGCTCAGCCTAAAGTATAAAACCCTAGCCTGAACCTGAATGCAGCCTGAGCCCCTCTACCCAAGCCTGGTCCATTGTAATTATTCGGGTTTTGGGCTGAGTTTGGGTAAACCTGAAATGGAGTGGACACATAAATACAAAAATGTTACCACTCAGCAAAAAATGTTTGTTGATAAATGTTCTAAATTTATTTGATTTATTTTAACTATCAAACATTGTTACATTTTTACCATCCAAATTAGTAGAAATTTCAGAGCTTTAATAACAATATTATTTCACTATCCAAATTAATCCAATGAAAAATTTAATTAAAAAAATTATTTTTTTGAGGCTTCAGGCTGGGTTTTAGGTTGGTTTCATATTTTATTCATTTTGGGCCGGGTTGGATATTGGGTTGAAATAACTTGGGTCCGAGTCCAGTCCAAAATTTTGTTTGGATCTAATATTTGGGTTGAGCCCAGACCAACCCAAAACTCAACCTATCTAGTCGGCCCAATTATTGGGCCGGTTAAGTCTGGCTTTGGGCCAGCCCGGCCTAACTAACAGCCCTAGTAATATGTAGCATTCGATTTTGGATCTCATTCAAGTTAGAGGTCGGCCCATTAAAATGGAAGGGTCGTTTTTGTTGTCAGAAATAACTCCATGCACCTGTCCGGTTGCTTGCTGCACGTTTGAGACAACCATCTGATTTGCAAGATTGTCATGGTTGAAAAGTATGATAAATAATAATTCAAAAATGTAAAAATAAATAAATAGAAGTTACTGGCAACATGGTTAAATTCTAGGAGCGAATGTTCTGCTCCTAAATTTGTCCGTTCCTTTGTTCCCACACTACTAGTTGACACCCATTTTTTTTTTAATTTGTTCTCTTTTTAGGTACTTACTTTTTATTTGAACACTTCGTTTATGGTTTTAACCCTGTACACCTTTTTTATTCTGTACTTTAAAAAAAAAAAATTCAAATCCATTTTTCATGGTTATCCTGCCCTTTGTGTGTAGGGACATGGGATGCAGACAAATTTGGGAGTAGAAAATTTGCTTCAATTCTAATGCAAATGTACAAAGGATTTGTTTAGTCTGGTTGCCTCGAATCGCATAGAAATGATAAGAAAAGAATATCCCACAAGAAAAGGAAAGAAAAGAATAATAAGAAAGACATTAGAAAACCAACTTTCCATGGGAACCAGACAGGGCCTCAAGGTCAATCACAGTTTTTTTTTTTAAGGTAATAAACTTCCATTTATAAGAACTAAGATCCAGATTCTAGATAGGCCTCCCTAGCTGCTTGTCAGAAGGCCTTCATATATATATATATATATATATATATATATATATATATATATATATATATTATGTATGTAAAAGTTAGGGCCTCGGGCCAAGCTGAAGTTAGCCCAAGACCGACCCTCAATAAAAGTTCAAGCCTCAGGCCAAGTTTGGGTTTTTGTCAGGTCTAGCTTGGGCCAGACTTTTCAGACCAATTTGCGGGTCAGGTTCGGGCTGGCTCAGCCCATGTCCACCCCTACTCTTTGATGGCAAAGGAGTCTTATGTCATAGCTAAACATATATTTTTATCAAAACAAATATATATACTAATAGATATCCAAACATAACAAAACTAACAATCTCTACTGATTCGAAACAATGTAAATCTTTAAAGCAAAATAGAAAACAAAGAATCTGACTCACCTAAGCACATAGCTCTATAGATTAGCATAACAAAATCCTTTAAAAAAAGCTTTAAAAATAGGTCTACTAAAAATCCTTTGAAAACTCCTTTAAAACCATAGGATTCTTTCAAACAATTTTGAATATTGATTAGAAAAATATTTTTCTTTTGAAAACAAAATTTCAAATCATCTAAAAATCTATATAGATCAAAACCTAAAGATAGAGCATGAACTTGCTTGAAAACAAAAATTTTCTCTTTCAAAAAAATGTAAAAGAACTTAAATAATTCAAAAAAATCTTGTTTCTTTGCAAAACCAGTAAACAAAACAAATATAAGAACCTAACATTAAAAAAAAAAAATACGATATCAAACGTTCAAGTGGTTACAAAACAAAATTTTCTTTTGCAACACCTTGATTCTAAGAACCTAAGATCATTCAAAACTTTCATAGATCTTAGAAAAATCGAGGAGAAACGATTCTAAGAATCTATGTGGATGTAAAATGATGTAGAAGTGTTCAAGTTTATTTGTCTCTTAGTATGAAAATGAAATTAATTCAAAGCTTTACATTCCTTCTTTTGAAATCCTCAAAACTGGCTTTAAACCTTAGTTTTTCCTTGTTCCTCCTTCCTCTCTTGCTCTTATCGAGTTGGTGTTTAATTAGGATGAAAAGTCACTATTATATAGACCATAGAGGTCTTTAGATCCAAATAGGAAATCCCCAAAGCGAACCCAACTCGAAAAATCAAGTTTCTAAAACAAACCAAAAACACATCCCTTTGTTTTGATCAATCAGGCTACCCAGGTCAAATCAATTGGGCCACCTTGGCCGAATCAATGGGGGGTCCTACCGATCAATTGGCCTTCGACCAAAAAAAAAAAATTATGCCTGACTTTTGTGCATTAAAACGCCTATAACATTTTCGTTTCTCGTTTGATTCACTCGCCGTTTGTGGTGTTGGGATCTAAACTTCGATACATTTCCAATGACAATTTTCTTACTAATTATTCTTATATTTTTACTAGTGTGTCTCTAAAGTTGTGTAAGTTTATGGGTCATTACATAAACTTTCAAATCATTCTAAGTGTATGTAAAACATATATAACATGTTTGTACAATATAAGGGCGACACGTGTGCAAAATATGTGTGAATATGTGCTGGTGTTACAATTTTGGCTACATAGATCTCAAATTTCATGGATGAAGGATGGTGACAAAAAGACACTTTTTCAATGCAATACCATCAATAAAAGGAGAAAGAATCAAATAATTGCAATCAGATTAGAAGATGGGGTTTGAACAAAATATCCGACAGAAATAAATAATATTATTCTTAATTATTATAATCACATCTTTACATCATCCAATCCTGATTCAACACTTGAGGAGTTCGAAGTGATAGATGCTTCTGTTATAAAAAAAGAAAATAATGATATCTCCATACCACCTTCTATGGAAGAAATCAAAGAAGTTGCACTCTCTATGAGCCCCCTAAAAGCTTCAGATCCGGATAGCTTTCTTGCTCTATTCTATTAAAAATTGTTGGGAGACAATCAATGGGGATGTGATTAATTACGTCCAAAAAATTTTCAAAGAAAAACAATTTCCAATATTTGCTAATCACACTAATGTTACTCTTATTTTTAAAAAAAAGCACAAAATGAACTTTCCTCAGATTATAGGCTAATTGCATTATGTAATGTTTTATATAAGGTCATATCCAAAATCTTGGTGAACAAAACTAGGCCAATTTTATGCAAACTAATCTCTCATTCTCATAGTGATTTTATTCCTAGAAGACAGATTATTGACAACATAGTCATTGCAAATGAACTATCACTCCATGGGAAAAATGAGAGGAAGAGAGGGAGTTTTTGCCTTGAAACTAGATAGGTCAAAGGCCTATGATAGAATTGAATAGAGATTTATCAAATCGGCCCTATAGAAGTTTGGATTCAATCAATCAATTATGAATCTAATCATGGAAGGAGTCACCTACACCACCTTCTCTATTATAATTAATGGAGCACTAGAGGGATTTATTAGGCCCCAAAGATGCATCAGACAAGGATTCCCTTTATCCCCATATCTTTTCATCATTTGCACTGAAGTTTTTTCCAGCTTGTCTCTAAGATGGAGTTAAGCTTCCAACTAAAATGCCTAAGGATAAAAAGGTATGCACCAACCATTTATCACCTTATGTTTGCTGATGATTTACTGTTGTTCGACAGATTTAATAGAAACAACATTAGTAAAATTAAGGACTTGTTAGAAGTTTATGAAAAGTGGTCTAGATAGCAAATAAATTTTAAAAAATCTTCAATGCACTTTAACATAAATGTTAGTCAGAAAAAAAGAGAAGAACTAATATCTATGATAGGGGTTTAAAGCATGAAGAAAAATGAAAAATATCTGGGTGTCTATCTGCTTCTTGATCAGTCAAAAAAGAGCACATTCCAATTCTTGACCTAAAAGGTGGACACAAAGCTATCTGGATGGAAGGTAAAGCTGTTATTTCATATGGGAAGGATGATTATGATAAAATCACTCCTACCATCTATTCCAGTTTTTCATATGATTACAAGTATTATCCCAAAAGACATCTGTACGAAAATCAATTCCTCTCAAAAGGATTTATGGTGGGGCTTTAAAAATGAAGTCATTTCTACTTTAATAAATGAAAACAATTTCAACATGACAAAAGTTAAGGGGGGATGAGAATCCATGATATGGAGCTAGTTAACAAATCATTGGTAACAAAGATAGGTTGGAGGTTTCTTGAGAATCAAGAAGAAATATGGGCAAAAATTTTTAAAGAAAAATATTTAAGTCAATTCTTCTAGATAAGGAAGTGTCTATCAAACGCATCACACACTTGGGTGGACATAATGAAATGTAAAGACACTCTCAAACAATGTGCATGTTGGCTAATTGGATCTGGGTTCAATACCAAAAAGTTACATGATCAATGGATCCCAAACTTGAAAATCTTCATCAAGGTGATTGATTCAAATCTAAGTGGTGCTATTAATGTTTAGAATCTTATTGAAAGAGAATCGAGGACATGGAGGGAATAATTCATCAGTCTTAACTTTGATAGAGTTACAACTTCCAAGATTATGCAAATCTACTTGTCTAAGGATGAGCCTTATGATGAAGACAAGTTAATATGGACCAAAACTCCAACATGTAAATTCTCAGCAAAATCAATCTATAAACTATTAATTGAATAAAAAAGATCTACTTCATCCCTAAATGAAGAAGATAGAAAATATTGGTTGAAATTATGGAATGAGAAAAATATACCTCCACGAGTTCTTATATTCATTTAAAGATGTCTCAATGGTGCTTTACTTCTCAAGAGCTCAATAGCTAGGTATATATTTAGTTGAGATCCCTTATGTCCTACTTGTGGAATGGAACAAGAAACTACAAATCATTTGTTCTTTGACTGTGAAATAGCTAAAGTGGTATGGTTTGGGTCTCCTCTAGGTCTCAGATTAAGAGAAATGCACAATCCTTTCCATGAATGGATCAAGGAGTGGATGTCTTATCTTTTCCATCTTGGAATTTTCAGCAAGAGACTATTATTTTATGGTGTATTTGGAAGGCAATGAATAAATTGTTATTTCATCATAAGCTGACATCCATTGATTCCATAATTGCTAATGCTATACTGATGATCAGATACTATACTCCAGACATGAATACCTCAAGTTTCAATCCAGCTAGCACACCAGAAAAGCTAGGAGTTAAAAATACTCTTAGGTGGAGTCTTCCTCATAGAAATTCTCTCAAGTTCAACGTAGATGGTTCAATAGGAAGTCATTGTGCAGCGGCTGCTCTAATCAAGGATAATGAAGGTTCTTTTATGCAAGGTGAAACTAAAGAATTTCATCCATGCGAGTTGAAGAAGTTGAAGCTATGATGTTTTATTTAGGGCTCCAATCGGTGAAAGATCTTTCAGACACTCTAGTATTTCTAGAAGGTAGACAATTTTTCAATTGTGAAGTTTCTAAATGATAGAAGGGCTCATCCTCCTTGGCGAATCAGTAAAATCATTTTTTATTGTCGTGGCATCCTCTCTCAATACTCTAATGTTACTATTTCATATGTTCCTTGAGAATACAATAAAGCAACCCATGCTCTAGTTGTTATAGTATCCACAGAACGAGAGAGGATTGTATCTGCTCTTCTTATCTTATGCTCCTCTCTGCACCCTGTCAAGGGGAGGGCACATCAGCACCGACAAGTGAAATGCACCCCCCAAAAAGTGAAAATCACTTGTCGGTGCTGATGTGCCCGCCTCCTGACAGGGGACAGAGAGGAGCATACGATAAGAGGAGCG
>JAOXJP010000001.1:18978008-18995432 GCA_025762735.1 Platanus orientalis
AATCTATCTTAAGGACATAGTGTTAAACACACCTTGATCCAGTTAAGTAAAGGTTTGATTATCCGAGTCAAGTATTTTCATTTATTTGAATGAAGTATTTTCATATTTTATAGTGTCGTGCACATATATAGAATACTAAAATAACAATACTAAAATAACATAAAGAAATAAAGAAAAATTAATAAAATAAAATCCTAAAAAATCTAACTCAAATTAAAGATTATGTTGCTCCAACATGCACCACATGATCTCTCTTTGTTGCTATACATATGAATTCCACCCTCATGTCACATGGGCCCCACTTCAGACTAGATGCCTACATCAAACTACCATTTCTTTGAAAAAAATCGTCCTCGAGTTTTATAGTAAAGAAGAATCGACAACCTTGGGAAGCTTGAATTGTATAACCATCGGCATGTATTCCCACAATCAGCTGGTAATGGAAAGATCTCATAGTATAAATCATCTACCTTCGTCTCTGGCTCATGGGTTGGTGTAGCTATCAAAATTGTCTAAATATCAACATTGTCTGAAATGTGCTTCTCATCAGCTGGTTGGTCATATACTAGGACAACAATGGTATGTGTTAGCAACCATCACGGTCTCATTTTTAGGTTTGTATTCTTCATTAGACAACTCTAGATTTTCATTGGTATCTATCTTAAACTCTTCTTTAATTGCATCGGCGCTCTTTTCAATCTTCTTATCCATGGGATTTTGAACACTTTCAATTACTACTAATAGTACCTTATTAGCAAGCTTGAGTAGAAGATGATACCATACATTATGGTTATTGAGTCGCAACATTTAAGTCTCTTTATATAAAGTAACTTTTTTCTCCTTAATCTATCGTCTGCCTAAAATCAATGGTGTATGAAAATCACACACTAGGCATTCAGCATCGTCAAAGTAGCATCTACTGTGATGGAATTGAACATCAACAACACAATATTTAACATATCCACAATATTTTATATTTTTTAGATCTTACGAGAGCTCTTCAACAAAAGATGTAAAAATAAGGCTTTGATCACTCTAAACACTAATCGTTATTTTAGTTGTCTTCCTGGAAGGGAAAACGAACTCAGTATTTACTATAAGAACCATCTCATCACTTCAAGGATTTCATAAATTTCAGGATTAAAGACCCTTTTCAAAATTTCTCTTCTATCTTCCCAAAGAATCCAACTATTAAAAAATAAAAAAAAAAGTAAGAACTAGTTGGAACTTGGGCTCTGATACCAAATTGATGTAGCACACTAGAGATGAAACCAAAGTTGATATAGAATGATAGCTAAAAATCTCAAATAAAAGCCAAGTAAAGTAGTTGAAGCAAGGACACACTTTAAATTATAAAAAAAGAAAAAAAAAAGATGAAGACCTAATTTGAAGCTTTTCTAAACCCAAAACAGGGGATCTTGGCCTCCACCAAGCTTGAATAAACCTAGGGAATCTACATTAGGGAAAACCACTCATGGTTTTTAGACTTCACAAAAGAAGAACACACTGACCGATAGCTAAAATGCAAGAAAATTTTGTACTCTTCAATTTCAATTCCAAAACTAAGAGAAGATAGGTATATTTTATAACCCATGAGTTGCCCTCTTGGGGTAGGTACAACTTAGCAAATCATTTCCTATAGACAACTTCAAAATAAAGACAAAAATAAAATAAAATCCTCCAAAAGAAAAAGAAATAAAATAAAATCCCTCAAAAGAGAAAAATAAAATAAAATTTCCCAAAAGAGAAATAAATAAAGAGAATAAAATAAAATCCCCCCAAAAAAGAAAGAAATAAGATCTTCCAAAAGATAAAGAAACAAAGAGAAATGAATAAAATAAAATCCTACAAAAGAATTACTCCAATTATTTCAGTGCTTGCTAGCTTACCAACTTATTTCCTCTCCTTGTTTGTTAACCCCTTATCGATGGCCAGTACTATTGAAAAATGGCAAAGGAACTTCTTATGGGGAAAAGAAAAGATAGCATGGGACTTCATTTGGTGGCATGAGAAGATGTATATAATCCCAAAAGGCATGGTGGTATTGGCATAAAAAGAATCTAGGATATGAATAAAGTTCTGTTATCAAAATGGTTGTGGAGAATTGGGCAAGAGCATGACAGTCTTGGGAGACGTGTAATTTCTGAAAAATATGGCTTGGATAATTGTTGGGAAACAAAAATGCTTTCATCTTCTTTTGGTGTGAGCTGTTGGAGGGGAATCATGAATCATCTTGATGATTTCAAGAAGGCTATCCAAGTTGAAGTGGGGGTGGGGAAAGATGCTTCTTTTTGGTGCAATAAATGGTGCTTACCTAGGCCTCTTAAACCGGAAGTTCCACTCATATATGCTCTTGCTTGCATGAAAGAAGCTAAGGACACTGATTATGGGGAATAAAATGGCATAGGGAGGGGCTGTAATATTTGCCTTAGATAGCGTCTTAATGATTGAGTTAGACCAAATGACTAGACTTCTTCATCTTCTGGAGAAATGTTTATCTTAGACATGACAGTGATGATGTTTGGCGCTGGTCCCTTAATAGCAATGGGGACTTTTCTGTTGGATCTTGTTTTCAGCTTTATGGGGATTGGTATGATCCATTGTATCTTTGGAAAAGAATTTGGAACAGAAAAGCTCCTTCTAAGGTGCTGTTTTTCTGCCGTATTTCTTGTAGGGATCATTTGCCGACCTTAGATAGTCTCTTGAAGGGAGGCATGTGTCTTCCAAATGTGTGTCCTCTTTGCCTCCTTGGTGAGGAATCCTCAAATCATAATTTTATCCATTGTGCGTATGTGGGAGAGGTTTCGAATGGTGTGTTAGTGGAAGTTGGGATTGCTTGGGTGTTCCCTAGAAGTTAAATGATCTTTTCCTATGTTGGAGCTTGTGGAAATCCTCGTTGAAGGGTAGAAAGTTCTAGAGTTTGATGTGTCCAGCTGTGTGTTGGACTATTTGGTTGGAAAGAAACCAAAGAACTTTTGACAATCAGTCAGAACCAGCATTAAATGTGTATAGAAAGACTAAAAGATTGTGTTTGTTTTTGGGCCTGCAATTATAAAGAATTCAGGAATTGTTCATTTGTAGAGATAAAATAAGGGTGGGGAAATTTTTTGCGAGATTCCATTGATTCTTAAACCCTTGGGATGTTGGTCTATTGTATATATTTGGGGGACTTCTTATCCCCCCCTTTTTTTAATATATGATTTTCTCTGTTATCAAAAAGGAAAAAAAAAACACTTCTGATTAGAACATAATCTTACCTGATGTACTAGTCCAAGTTGGAGTCTAGGACACAAATGCAAGCTCCATTTACGACAGGAACACATAAGAGATGATGACAATATAATAAATAAATCCAACATAATAGTTGTATGATGGCAATAGAATAAAAAATCCAACAAAATAATTATATAAAAAAACTCCACGTTGAGACATTATAAATCTCTAAGCAATGAAAATTGCATACTCGACAGAGTACAATGAAGTGAAAAATTATGCTTCACATATAATAAAAGAAAAGAACCAAAAAAAATTACCATTTTCCCCTTTCGTAACAAGACTCCAATTCACAACTCTTGGTTCTACAGCACTAAGCAGCTCAAGGAAAAAAATGCCATCTGACAGGCTTTTATCCTGCAAATTCGAAATAATAGTCACAATTTGAATAACTTTTCATCAGAAATTGCTCACAGTTAAACTTGGACACAAGAATTCATCATTATATTCTTCAATGGGGGCAGAAGATTTAAAAGTTGAGAACATGTTTGACAAGTGAAAGTAGTTAGCAACTTAGGAGTGGAATTGCATATGGAAATCCTAGTTTAAAAGAATGAAGAACAAGCTTCACTAACAGACTAATAAAAAGAGATGAAAAAATCAAGGGTTCGGTAAAATCATGAAAATCCAAAGAAAAAAAAAATGAGGCAAAGTACGAATAACGAGAGATTCAAAAAATATAAATAATCTGGCTCATCACCAATAAACTGCTCTCAAGTCAGAGGACTGCCACCACAAGAGGCACGAGGCACACATAAAGAGGGAGTGAAGGACGTTGCTATAAATAATCTGGCTCATCACCACCAAACTCCTCTCAAGTCAAAGGGTACCATCACAAGAGGCACAAGGCACACATTAAGAGGTAGTCTCTCTCTCTCTCTCTCTCTCTCTCTCTCTCTCTCTCTCTCTCTCTCTCTCTCTCGGGTCCATTGGGTATTGGAGATGCTCTTTTTGTGGAACTTAAGGCCCTCTCATTTGGCCTAAGGGTAATTCACTCCCAAGGGATGTCTTCATCTACCTTCGTGGTGGAAGGAGATTTGGCTGTGGTCATTAGATGGATGGTGAGTGGTAGCCTGGGTCCTTGGCGGTTCTCTCATCTCCTAAAGGAAGTAGTTTTTTCTGGCATCCTCTCTGAACATCTCATTTAGTTGATCCCTAGAGAGGCTAACTCAATAGCAGATGGGTTGGCAAAGAGAGGAGGGAAAAAGGGAAATATTTTTGTCGATAGTTACAAAGAGGAAATGAATTTAGAACGTTATTTTCTTGTATGGGAGAGTCTCGTCTCTCTCTCTTTTCCCTTCTCTCTATTCTCTTGTACTTCTTGTATTCCCCCCCCCCCCTCATTAATATATATCCCCTATTATTCAAAAAAAAAAAAAAATCTATCAAACACTTAACACACACATCTACCATGGATCATTATTTTAGCATAGTACCTTGGTGCTCAAGGAGCAAATTTTGTTTAATATCAAGATTTTAATATGAAAAAATTAAATTTTTGTTTTTTTGATGAAATATTTTCATAGAACTATCATAAATATTTTACATTGGAATACAATTTTAGTATTTAAGGGAGAAATTATTTTTCATTTTTGGATTTAATCACCAAAAACACAAAATAATAATAATAATAATCATAACTATATATTCTTAACAAAAAATTCATGGATCTATGTATCTGATAGACAATATATACATGTACCATATACATTTTACTTTAGCATTATTACAAAGGAGGAATTTCATTTTCAATTTCAGGTTTATTAATAAGAAAACAAATACAAACAATAATTTTTTTTAGAAAAATCCCATGGCTCTCTTAATTTGGTGGATCCATATATCTACCATACCTACTCAAGCTTATTAGGTCAGTAATTAAGAGAGAGAAAGGTTGCTAATTTCAGTTATTTTTCAAAAAAATATTCAAAAGGGGAAATATACCTCTAGATCTATAGATTCTTCATCATAGATCCGTGGATTTTACAATATATTATATACACACACGCACACCATCTCTTAAGGTATACATGCCATTAACAGCCAAAAGAAGCAATTGAAACTGAAAAACAAAACATGAAAGAAAAGGTACTTGAATTGGTGAGTTTGCTACAGACTGGGGCGCCTCAATATACAAATCTCTTAGCTGATCTTTTTTTTTATGCAAGAAGCTATTAAATATTTTGTTTTTCTCTCCCTTTGTTTCTTTCTTACTTATTATCAACTGGTTTGGGGTGAAAAAGTAAGCTACCATGAGAAAAAAATGGAAGAAGATAAGAGATAAGATAAGACTCAATTGTAACTTAAAAGTCAGTATTGACCATGTCATAATATATCAATCTTTTATCGGACAGAACTGAAAGAATCGATACAGACTAATATAAAAGGAATTCTTGCTATTCCATGTAAGATCATGACAATAACTTCAGAGACTGATATATCAATACTTGATTCCTTAAACCCATCTGATCAAGCCTTAAAGGTGCAACTCAAAGTGCTAAAATCAAGTCTTCATTGTAAAGCAAGCCATCTGTCAAACCATGATACGCATTAAAAGCAAAAGAGTCTTAATTACCTTAAAGCTACCCATATGACTATGCCTTCCTGCATCCTTTACTTTGTTGTTAGCCCATTCTAGAATATCAGCATCTGTGATCTCCTTCCCATGAGAATGGAATCTCAAGTTCTTTAGAAGTTGGAGGATGTTGTACCGCATCAATTGCCACAAATAAGCTGGAGAAGTAAAGCTAAAATTATTCCATTAAGCAAAGAAAAAAAGCAAGCTCTTCTAATAGAACTCAAAAAACATGCTTCAATGCAGGTTCAAAAAGGCCTACAATCCATACATAAAGATGTCTTTTTAATTATTTTGAACATAGCTAGCCGTGATTTGAAATAAAACTGAGATTAATAATCCCAACCAAGATCAATGACATACAAGTCAACAAAACTTTACTTATGGTCAATGTGCATACCCAATATAAGTTTCTTATTCCCTTGCACAATATCATTTCCAGCAATGTTAACTAGGGAAAACTTCAATTGTTTCCCAATCTTCACAACTTGGTTACAGTTTTCTACTTTTCTGAATGGCATTTTTATTGGAGGCTTGGATGCAATCTTCCAATTAACTATCCCTGGTGACACCTTGTCCAGTGCCTCTAAAAGTACCCATCTGCATAGGAAAATATTTCACTATTATTAAAGAATGAGGATAATATTTGAAACTAATCATGCCATGCTAGTCCACAGTGAAAGAGCTCACCCATTTCTAACATCTTCAAATACATTATTAATATAGGTTGAATTTCCAAGACTATTGATCCAAAGGCGAAATGCTTTTTCTTCTCTAGAGACTTGTTCGGCATCTGGTGAAGTTTCAAGAAAGGATATTTGTTTCGTCTGGGATGAGAGTCCATTCCTACACAAAACAAAATTGTCTAATTAGCTTTAACACCTGCCAAGAATTAGTTTCATAATGGGTAGGAAAGCCCATTCTAACAGGGTGAAACTACATGCACTAACAATGTTTATAGTAGAATGAAAACCTTTGAATAAAACTGTACCATTTCAAGGTAACCAAAAAGCAATGAATTCTTCTCTCTCTCTCTCTCTCTCTCTCTCTCTCTCTCTCTCTCTCTCTCTCTCTCTCTCGCTCGTGCGCACGCACACCCATAACAAGGTAAATTCATTATTTTCTTTTTACAAGAAAAGGAGAGAAAAACTCCGCCAATGTTTGTATCTTCAGGCATTGCCAGTCCCAAGCCCGGATAAAGGATGAGGGTGGCGTCAGGTTGAGAGCTGGCCTTAAAAACTTACTCAAACCATTTAACAAGAAAAGGAGAGAAGGATACAAGCTACTAGAAACAGTCCCTGACCTAGAACATGCTCAGAGCCTTACCAACCCTGAAGAGGAAACAACAATAAACCAGGAGAGAGGGCCCAAAGTATAACTCTGGCCTAGTGGAGCCCAGATCCTCTGCTGCTCTAGCAGTAGGAGTATTACTACAACCAGCCTATCAGGAAGATAATTTAGTTTTGTAGATGAATATATAATTGAGATGTTTTAGTAATTACACACCCCAGCATATTTACCAAACTAGCCTCCTGATACATTTTCCCATCCATGAGTGGTGTACTAGGAAAACCCTACTGCTTGCTTTAGCAGTAGGGGATCTAGGTGCAGCCTTGTGACCACATAATACAACTTTAAATTTGAAGCTGGAACTAAAGGTTAGCGAATGCAGCAACTCTGTTCATCCATGTGCATCTGGTCCACCAATACATAAATTAAATATCAAATAATGATGTCAATAATTCAAATTTGATTTTTTTTCCTTAAAAATTACCATTTATTGATGGTTTGATTCTTTGATCAAGGAAAATGCTGACTGAAAAGGAGACCATCTACAACCACAAATCTATTTATAACTTTTTTTTATACAACCATTAATTTTCATAACATAGATGTGTATATGTTAATAATAACAAAATGCAGATTATAACATCATTTGTTTCATAGAACCAATGATTGATGTGACTTGCATGCATACACAAAGTGATCAATATAAACCCAATCATAATTTTTCAGTGATTGAGATCAAAGAAGCATGATTTCTTTTTTCTCCATTTTTTTAAATGTCTGGAGCTACTCATGTTCTATTTGTTGATAGCAACTTTTCTAATATGTGAACGAAACCGGCACAAGTTCCTAGAAGACTATGCAATGGTTGTTTAAATATTTTTGTCCTTGAACTTAGATTCCTTTAGCTTGTGCATATTGTTAGATGATAGATGATGCAACACAATAGATATGATACCAAAGATGATGTAGAATGATGGCCAAGAATATCAATAAAATTCAAAGTGATGTAGTGAAAACAATAAAATAATAAAATAAATGAGAGAGTAGAACTTTTTAACCCAAAGGGAAGGGGTTGGTCTCCACCACCACTGTTAAACTTAGAAGAACCAAGTCCCTTTCCAGGGTTTTCTAGCCTTCACATAGAGAAGAAGAGAGTAAAACCACATTAAAAAAAATTTATTCATTCGCTGCAAATTTTTGGGGAGGGGTTGCCTTTAAATAGGCTTACAAACTTAAACTATTAAAAACTTGCTAAAATAGTAAACTTCTTAAAATCCTAAAGTTGCTAGCTAAGTTTTCTAAAACATAAAACTAAAAAACTAATTTTCCTAAAATTAAAACAATTAAAACCTAAAACTTTGTAAAAAAAAAAAAACACTATTCCCGTTTTTACTGACACCCCCTTGGTAATTTGGTCATAACTTTCCCAAATCACATTAGATTTGTGCAATCTTGGTCTCGTTAGAAAGGTAACTGAACAATCTATCTAATTACACCAAATTAAGCCAAAATGACAAGTTTTGACATTTGAAAAAGTGAGAAAACACAAAAAACGGGATTACTCTAAAAAAACAACCCAAATCTTAGCACTATTGGCCGTATTACATGGACACATAAAATAAATGTTACCCCCCTTATAAGACCCTTATTAAACCATATAACATTACATCTTCCATAAATCACTTCATGGGTGGACCCCACCAAAGCCAAGTGTGGATCTCACCTTGCTCCCATGTCCTCATCAGTAAAGGCTTTAAAAATTATAATAAAAAATAAACAGAGGGAATGGAAGGAAGCAAGAGTGTAGGACCCACACTAGTTTACTTATAAAATTAAAAGAGAGAAAAAAAAAAAAAAGATATAGCTTTAGGGGAGGGACATAAAAAAGCTAACCCCTAAAAGAAAATTTAAACAAAAATAAAAACGGCAAAAAATGGAACAAACAATTTCATCCAACCCCAAATACCAAACGAATCAATCCTTATTCTGAATTTTAAACAATCCAAGAATGTCCTGAAATCAAGCATCTTTCTCTTTCAAAGAGATTGAAAAAACAGCTGTGTAACTTATAAAACCTTTTATTACAACCATAGCTTGAAAAACTAAAGCCCAAGACTGACAACAAATCCCATATGAGGACTTGAATCAGTTATAAATATAGACAGAATACACAGGACAAGAAGCTGACCAAACCTCAACATAGTAAAATACCCCTCAATGCTCAGTTCCAGACATGCAAACAGATGAACTGCTCAATGAGGTAGAGTGTTAGCACCAAAAATCTCTATATTTTGGGAATATGATGATGGAACAAGGCATCCAAATGATATTAGTCTCACAAGCAAATGACAGGCAGAAAAGGCATATGGAGGTACAAACTGTTAAAAATGTCACTGTCAAATTCAAATAAGTAAGAAAGACAATTTGGGTAAGCTTATCTAACCACCATGTCCCACATTGCATAATAGTCTCATAATCCTTGCTAATGTATTTATATTTGTTTCCAAATGTTAGCTTATGTGTAGTCAAATGCTTGATGATACTTATTTTTAAGAATCCATAGCTACACAAGGGAATGTTTTGAATCATTTTCTCCAAGTGAGATTAGTTAAAGGGACAAATTCCGAGGCCTGCCGGTTTTGGATGTGTGATTCGAGACCATGACCATAATGTTATCACTTATCAAAGCTCTTTGTGGGCCCTTGGAGGTGTGTGATGCAATTCCTGTTGAAACTACTAGCCTTTTGATGGGCTTAAGAAGGGAGCTGAATCGTCTAGGCTTCCACAGTAGTGAGGTGGAGGGCGATTTGGCTGTGGTGATTAGTTGGGGAAATAGGAGTGGTCTCTGTTCTTGGAACTTGACTTCTATTTTTTATGAGATTTGGGAGCTTATGTCTTTGCTTTGTATTTCATTATCTCATGTTGATAGAAGTCAGAATAAGCTGGCTGATAAGCTGGCTAATTGGGGGGTTAATTCCCCTTTGAGTTTCTCTGAAAATTGGCTCCCTGAGGGTTGCTTGTAGGATGTTTCCCCTTGTTGTTGTATCTTATTTTTTTCTCTTCTTTAAATAAAATTGCATTAATTATCAAAAATAAATAAATTCCATCCCTTGTTTCAGCCAATTTTCAAAAATACATGCTTAAATGTAGGAACACAACTTACTACAACTAAAGCATATACATGTGGTTATATTTGGACATATAAACACATAATCATTTATAAGCTTATGTTATAGGATGTAGGATGAGGATGAGGATAAATATTCCAGATTATCACTAATCAATTTAAGAAAATTGATGCTTTAGAATAACATTTGTTTCTCACCTGTGCTGAAAAATATGTGCAACAAAAGCTAGGTTAAGATTGGGAGAACCATCCACAATGTCTTTTGGGGTTAGATATCTCTTGCAACCCATCCTATCTGCATGTTCAAGGATTAACTTAGCTCTTTGTAAAGGATCCTTTACAGCCAATGTAGATGGGTTACTATGCTCTGGTGCAAGAACATTTAGCAAGTAAGCATAAGCCTCTCCATCCTGCAGAGGCAGCAAACTGTACACTCAACCACTATCTTTGATATGGGTATATACATAACTACAGGAAAGATTAATCGCATTTTCAGTTGACTGAAACTAAAGAAGCTATATAGAAGTAGTAATGGTGAAGTTTCATATTTCATAGTAAGGAGCACTTGAACAAAGACAATAAGAATGATATAAAGTGGAATCATGTTTTTTAAATGTTCACATAGAAGGAGATGTTAAGAAACAATTGGAATTATTGGTTTTGCCAAAGGAAAATGGTGTGCAAGTCTCCAAAATTCTGCAAGTTATCAGAATAGAAGCATGATGGGAACAAAATGCCAAGTTTTAAGAGTATCTGATGAAAATGTAGCAAACAAGGGGTCCAAGATGACTACTAAGCACCAAAGAGAATGGAAACTCTTCACTATGTATTTTAGTTTGGTTCAAGTGTAAATGGAGTTATATTATCTTTTCCAGAATATTGTTGAAAAAGCATATGAAACCAGCAGATATATAAAATCATTAATAAGTTATCAGAATAATGTCATCTGTAAGAATTTCAAGACTTATGGCATTAGATTGAGCATTCATCAATCCTGTGACAACTCAAAGTTGGCAGAAGGATGTAAATAAAACACCTGTGAACAGAGAAATTTAAGGGTAAAACATTTAAGACAAACCCATCCCTCTCCAAAATTCCCAGCTTTTTGGAAATATATCATAATGTTTAAACCATCAGTGGAAAGTCAAGTGAAAACTAATGCCCCCTTGAATTTTTATGGCGATACATGAAATTCAGAATAGAATTTATAGATGGAAGGCCAATATGGGAACCACATAGACAATCGATAAACTTTTGGTCATGACAAACATATATGTGAACTCCCACCTTGATGAAAGATATAGAGTGACTTGTACCAGCAGCCCGGCAACATTGGTGACCAAATGCGACCACTAGGGACCCAAAACAGGAATTCAACTTACCCAATAGAGTACCTAGCCTGGTCCCCACTTGCTTCAGACTGAAAAACTTACAGAGACGCAATCAAGTTTGAGTTTATAACTAGGAGGCCCAGATACAAATATGAATAACACTGATAAAGGAAACGATGTTGTGCTTCTTTATTTCTTTACATCCATGACAATGATGGCTACAGGTATCCCATACAAGATGATGATTGCATGCGTACGGTTTTAATTTTCTAAGCTATCTTTTTATAGATTTGACATTGTAGAGTTGTGACTTATTTCTCAGCCATCGGATTGGAACTTGATCAACTGCTGAGGTTTGAACCTCTAATTTAAAGATAGCTCCTTTTACATGAAGGAAAGGAGAACTCTTATATAAAGAGTTATCACAAACTGCAAAAATATTGGATTTGAGGGTCGTAATCATTTTAAGAGGTTTTTGTGAGAAGGGTATAAAAATGGTTACAGGAAAGGGTTTGGGAATTCTCAGGTTTTCTCTTCTAGGTTTCTGAGGAGAACAGAGGGTTGATAAAAACTGTATTTTCTTTGTGTTTCTCACTTAGTAGAACTCGGGATTGCTATTGCTCATCCCTTGGACATAGACAAACAGAAAACTTGCCAAACCATGTAAATCTGTTGTGTTTCTCTTTTTGATAGTTAATTTGATAGGTTTTAGCCCAAATAAAAAAACAATTGGTATCAAAGCTATGGATAGTGCCTAGGAGGAAGAGGCAGAAGATAATGAGCATAAGGACTAATTTATTCTACAGGTGTATTGGTTTGATTTTGATTCAAACAACGTTGCTCTCCTGGTGACTTCCTCAGTTTTGTAGGTCAATTCATGATGCAAATAAAGGAAAAGTTGGCAGAAAAGGCAGCTTTACTCTGGCAAATAAGGGTGAAGTACATCTTGATACCACAATGTCTATACAAGGCATTGAGAGGATGGTCCACAAGCCAAAACAGGTTCCATATACAAATTGGGAAGACAGAGTTGAGAGTACGGCTGTGAATGGATCGAATACAGAGCGGATATAGGCATATCCGTATTCAAATCCATTTACTTAACCGAACTCACAACCTAACCTGGATCCGATACCATGTTACCAGGAAACTAACCAACTCTCTCAAAACCTTAAGGTGTTAGGAAAAAGGTCATTACCCAGTGTTGGTCCTGTAACTATGGGTGGCTAGGAGGGGTGGACCAGATACAGACCTAACCTTTGGCATTTTTTTCACAAAGTGGCTGCTCATGAGACTCGAACCCGCGATTTTGGTACAGTTGGTTATTTTATTGTTAACAAATGGAAGAAAGAGAGCTTAAAGAGAAAATATTGAAATAATGTTATAAAAACAAATCTTTAAAGCGTCTTAAAAGTAAATAATTTTGTTTTGGAAAACCATTTTAGTTGGGTTTAAATGATTAGTTGTAAGCAATAGTGTGAGTGAACAGTACAATGAGTAGTTTTTTTTTTTTGTGTGGTAAGGGAAATATTTTATTGAAGAAAGCATAATATAAAGTAGTACAAGAAGTGTGAATCACCGCGGAGGTGACAACAAAATAGAAATAAATAGCACAACAAAATTACTAATTGAAATTCTCCTTCCATATAGAGTCCCACTCCCTATCCTCAAAGGATACCCAAACCGAAGCCCACTCAAAGAGGGACTTATAGACAAAGATCACCAATTCATTAATATTTCAGAATTTTTCATCAAAAATTATACTATTTCTTTCCTTCTACAAACCCCAACAAATTGCCCCCGGTAATGCATGCCAGATGGTCATAGAAAGATTCCCAAGCTCACAAACCCTCCAACTCACCATGAACTCACTAAAAAAGCCTAAGAAAAACCTAGGGAATTTTGGATATGAGAAAGAAAAAAGTCCCATACCATTTTAGCCATAGAACAATAGATGAATAGATGACTAACTGTTTATACCTCTTCCATGCATAGATGAATAGATGACTAATAGTACAATGAATAGTTGCAAGCATGAATAGTACTAATGAATAATTGTGAGAATGTTCATGCGAACAATACACATGAAAAATACCGCAAGCATAAAAGTGCTCATAAACAGTTACAAGCATGAAGAGTGCTTGTGAACAAAGCACATAAACAATGCTTTAAGCACACTCAAATTGTGAGGACACTCATGTTATGAGCAAACTCAAATTGTGGGCCAACTTAACCCACTTCTAGCAGCTTTAGAAATGGGTCATGTTTCAACAATCCAAGTTGAGTAGCTTACCTCAATCCTAGTGTCCCCCAAATCCCATTTTGCAAGATGTAAGAAAATAAAAGCCCATACACATTGGAACTTGTTCCTACCTTGGGAACATGCAAGTTAATTTAACCTAGACCAAATACATCCACTTGAAGAAAATGAAATTTAACTTGATTAACTTATGAAGAAATGATGAGACAAGGCCCATCAAATCTCTTCACAACAAAAGGCCTAAGAGAAAGCATTAATACAATTATTGAAATCTCAACAGAAAGAGGATCTCTCTCTCTCTCTCTCTCATGCTTTAGATTAGTGGCTTGCTCCACTTGATTCCATAATGATACTTGGACCGACATGTTCACTTTCAAAGAGAAACTTGGTTCCTTTCACCAAAGCCGCCAAGATTTGTGGGTTCCATCTAAAAGAGAATAACTTGGATCTTTAAGTAGTTTTTACACAATCTTAGATAACTTTTTTTTTTTGATAATTAACTCAACTTTATTGAAAGGAAGGAAAAATAAGAGATACAACAACAAAGAAGGAAGCCCTACGAGCAACCCTCAGGGAGCCAATTTTCAGCAAAGTTTAAACAGTAAAGCACCCCACAATTGGCTAGCTTATCTGCTAGCTCATTTTGAGTCCTCTCAACATGAGATAAGGAGATACACAGATAAGATTTAAGCTCCCAAATCTCATACAACATGGCGGACAGAGTCCAAAAGCCCACACCACCCATATTTCCGCAACTAACAACCACAACTGAGTCCCCCTCCACTTCACACCCATGAAGGCCCAAGCAGTGCAACTCTCTAAGGCCAAACAAAAGACTAGAAGTTTCTACAGCAATTGCATCACAAGACTCCAAAGGATCACAAAGAGCTCTAATGATATTATTGTTATGATCCCGAATCACACAACCAAATCCGGCTGGCCCTAAGTTACCTTTGGAAGCCCCATCAAAACTAAGCTTGAGAATTCCTTTAGGAGGAGGGATCCAATATAACTTTGCTTTCCCACTCACCGGGAATGACCATTTAATAGAGGAGACCCACTCTCTAGTAAGGAAAAAAGGGGCGACCTAGTGCACGAGGCTCCCGCTAACGCGGGGTCTGCGGAGGGCAAGATGTACGCAGCCTTACCCCCATTTCTGGAGAGGCTGTTTCCGTGACTCTCTAGTAAGGAAAGAGAGGAAAATCCTGAAATTCTTTAAGTACTGAAATCCAATTGTCCACATCTCTCACAATAGAATCTATCACTTCAATGTGACTATTAGTTTTTCCTTCAAAAATACACATGTTTCTTTCCTTCCAAATGCCCCATAGCACACCTTGCATAAGACAATCCCAATTGGTTTTAGCACAATTGCCTTGCCCACCACCATATCACTAGCAAACTAACCTCCTCCGGCCAAACATGAGAGCACTCCATAGTAGAGAGAAATAGTTCCAAATAAAATCAGTGAATCTACAATGGATAAAAATGTGATTGGTGGATTCACTTGCCTGCTTGCATAGAATGCACCAATTCGAGGAGAGAGCCATATTGGGTCTTCGTCTTTGAAGCATGTCCATAGTATTGATACGATTTGCACCATTGACCAAACAAAGGCCTTAACCCTTGGATGAAAATGAGACTTCCAAATTCTATCAGCAAGAAAGGAGGAATCAAAATTATTGGAAGGAATCAAGGCTTTAAAGAATGACTTACATGAAAAATACCCAGAAGACTCAAGGGTCCAAACCCTCTTGTCAAGAAAAGATCTTGAGATAAATACCTTTTCCAAACTAGAAACCAAAAGGACCAAAAAGGTCAATTTCCCAATCAAAGAGATCCCTACTAAAAGTTAGGTTCCAGGACTTGCCAAACATAGACGGAGAAAGGACATCGGCAATAACAAATGTTGACTTCAGAACTCAACAAATGTTGACTTCAGGAAAACTCAAAATCACTAGTGTCAATTCCATTTTTACTTAAACACCAGTTAAGCCAAGACAAGGAAGTCTCGTTTTCAAATTTCTTGAAGATAGTTGAGGCATCCCAATTGATGTACAAAGGATGATGGGCTAACTCTAGGACACAACTTAGCTCTGACTCAACTCCAATATCTCAATGGATTTGCAGTACCCCACATAGATGAATGAACCCCTCAAATGCTTATGCCCAAGAAGGCCAGGTTTCTTTAAAACTTATTCAAAATAACTTGTTTAATAACCAAGTTATTTGAGTTAAAAACTCTCTCAACTCTTCCAAGTCATTTAAGATTGTGGACGAACTATTCAAATATCCAAGAAATTCTCTCTCAAAGAGAACCTACAGATCTTTATGATTTTAATACAAGGACCCAAGTTCTTCTCCCTTAAAGTAAACTTAGCAATCCAACTATCTATATGGTTCAAGCAAAGCAAGCCATTGATCCAAAGCACAAAGAAAAGAAAATGAGAGAGAGAGAGAGAAAAGATTCAATGGCTTTAATAGTGGTGTTCATCTTTCTCAAATCAATCATTAAGTCTTTATAACAACAAGGGATATAAAGACTTCAAGACCTCCACGTGAGCTACAAGAATTATCTTCTTTCATCTTGAAAATTTAAAAAATTTAGTAATGCTTTTTGTTAAGCCTCTTTTATAAGAGACATCTTATCCTATCCTTTCTTTCTCAAGTCAATCAAGACATACCAATTTTTCCTAAAATGAATGTATTTGGTTCAGGTTCAATAAAACTACATATTCCCAAGATAAGAACAAATTCCAATGTCTAGGAGCTTTTATTCTCTTACATTTTGTACAACTAAATTTGAAAGACACTAAGTTCAAGGAGTGCTACTCAAGTTGGGTCGTTGACATATAACCCATTTCTCAAGTTATGAGCAAAAGGCTAATTATGTCCATAATTTAAGTTTTTCACAACTTTGAGTGTGCTCAAAACACTGAGCATGCTCACAGCACTATTCATGTTCATTGTTCACAAGCATTGTTCACACTCGTAAACTTCTCATACTCGTGGCACTATTTATGCTTGCAACTATTCACAAGTGTTGTTCATGCTCACAACTATCCATTATACTTCATGTGCACCGTTGCCTACAACTATTTATTGAAACCCAACCAAAATGGTTCTTTAAAACAAAGTTATTTAATATTAAGACACTTTAAGAGACTTAAATTAAAATATTATTCATCCCCCACTTGTTTTAAGTTTCAAAAATAGGTATTAAGGACAATAAGCAAGATCGTTACACATAAGTGAAAGTGGTTTCACAATTGAACCTCATGGTATAAAACAAATCAAGGTTTGATGAAGACTCAATAGATTAAACCATAGTTACCAGAGCATGAAGCGAAAGCAGGAAGTAATGCGAAAGCAAGAAACGGGAATCGAGGCTTACTAAATCATTGGGTATCAAGAAGCGATAATCAATTAAGAAACGATTGTGGAAGCGAACATGAAGCTATTAGTTTATGTATATATATATATATATTTCATACTAGGATATGAAATAAAAATAATATGCTAATAGATAATACTAATAGAAATAAATAACTAAATCTACAATCAATAGGTA